>JAODAL010014387.1:0-87664 GCA_025379985.1 Phyllomedusa bahiana | reverse complement strand
CCACTAAATTCCATCTCTTTGCACCTTTCCTCCAGTTTTGCCGGCGCAGCCCCGCGGTAATGTCTCCACGAGCTCTTGAACCCTATTGACCTGTGGAGTCCTCCGGAGATTACTCACGGTGGAGCTGCACATGAGGGCGCCCCGGGCTCCCCAACCCGCTGTGCAGCTGCCGGGAGTCCCCATTGGTTCTGCCATGCAGAATTACACATGGCACCCGCTGCAATTCAGAGAGCCCAGCAACCATTGTAATAGAGACGGTGCCAGTCACTAGGGTACCAATCATTAGACATGGTGCCAGTCACTAGAGAGGGTGCCAGTCACTAGGGTACCAATCATTAGACAGGGTGCTAATCATTAGACAGGGTGCTAATCATTAGACAGGGTGCTAATCATTAGGTTACCAGTCACTAGACAGGGTGCCAATCATTAGACAGCGTACCAGTCACTAAAGAGGGTGCCAATCATTAGGGTACCAGTCACTAGAGAAGGTGCCAATCATTAGGTTACCAGTCACTAGAGAAGGTGCCAATCATTAGGGTACCAGCCAAAAGGGGTCCAACATTGGGTTTTACCAGGATAAAAAGGGGTGCCAATCTTTATTCCGGGGTCACAAAGAAGTCCAATCATTAGGTTCCCCATCACTAGAAATCCAAATCTTAGTTCCCCCGGTACTAGAGAAGTGCCAACTTTATTACCGCACAGACGGGTGCCAATCATTAGACAGCGTACCAGTCACTAAAGAGGCTGCCAATCATTAGGTTACCGGTCACTAGAGAAGGTGCCAATCAATAGGTTACCAGTCACTAGAGAAGGTGCCAATCAATAGGTTACCAGTCACTAGAGAGGGTGCCAATCATTAGGTACCATCACAGAGAGGGTGCCAATCATTAGGTTACCGGTCACTAGAGAAGGTGCCAATCAATAGACAGGGTGCCAATCATTAGGTTACCGGTCACTAGAGAGGGTGCCAATCATTAGGTTACCGGTCACTAGAGAAGGTCCAAACTTAGGAAACCAGTCACAAAGAAGGTCCCAATCTTTTGGGTTACCGTCACTAGAGAAGGTGCCAATCATTAGGGTTACCGTCACTAACAGGTGCCAACATTAACACGACCATCACTAAAAGGCTGCCAACATTAGGGTACCATCACTAAGGGGGCCCAATAAAAAGGGTTACCACACTAAAAAGGGTCCAATCTTTAGGGTACCATCACTAAGGGGTTTTGCCAATCATTAGGTTACCGGGCACTAGAAAGGGTGCCAATCAATAGACAGGGTGCCAATCATTAGGTTACCGGTCACTAGAGAAGGTGCCAATCATTAGGTTACCAGTCACTAGAGAAGGTGCCAATCATTAGGTTACCGGTCACTAGAGAAGGTGCCAATCATTAGGTTACCGGTCACTAGAGAAGGTGCCAATCATTAGACAGCGTACCAGTCACTAAAGAGGCTGCCAATCATTAGGGTACCAGTCACTAGAGAAGGTGCCAATCTTTGGGTTAAAACCATCCTAGAAGGTGCCCATAAGTTACCAGGCACTAAAAGGTGCCAATAAATAACAGGGCCAATCTTATTACCGGTCACTAGAGAGGGTGCCAATCATTAGGTTACCGGTCACTAGAGAAGGTGCCAATCATTAGACAGCGTACAAGTCACTAAAGAGGATGCCAATCATTAGGGTACCAGTCACTAGAGGGTGTCAATCATTAGGTTACCAGTCACTAGAGAGGGTGCCAATCATTAGGGTAGCAGTCACTAGAGAGGGTGCCAATCATTAGTTTACCAGTCACTAGAGAGGGTGCCAATCATTAGAGATTGCCAGCACTAAAGGGCCAAATTAGGAGCAGTCACTAGAAGGGGTGCCAACATTGGGTTTACCACACAGAGAGGGGAATCATTAGGTTACCAGCACTAAGGGGGTTGCCAAAACATTAGGTTACCACACTAAAAGGGGGGCCCAAAACTTTGGTTCCCAAACACTAGAAGGGTCAATCATTAGGGTACCGGTCACTAGAGAGGGTGCCAATCATTAGGGTACCGGTCACTAGAGAAGGTGCTAATCTTTGGGTCCCAGTCACAAGAGGGTGTCAACATTAGGTACCACCCTAGAGGGGTGCAATAATTAGGGTACCAGTCGCCAGAGAGGGGGCCAATCATTAGGGTACCAGTCACTAGACCCCAGGGTGTCCCGAGCCCGGCTGGAGCAGGGGAAGCATGCTCGCATTCATCCTAACCGTTCATCTTAACTTTCCCCCGGCCCGGAGGCTCCACTGCTCCTTCTTTTCTGCATTCGCCTGATCGTCCAGAACCAGGTGGAAGGATTGGGGGCGTCTGTGTCCCTTCCTGCACCTACAGGCGCAGGGCGGTTGCATCTTCCTATAATCTTCGCATGCGTGCGCCGTAACATTGCTTCAGTGGCATCAGAACGGTCCGGATCGTCGGATGTTCCGGATTATCAGGCGGCCATCTTTAGAGAAATTCCAAAAAAATACGGCTGAAAATGCATCTTAGATTTCCAGTCCATTTAGGGTCAAGAGATGGGAAGGAACCAGGAATGAGGGACCTGTAATGGGGGCAAATAGTGGTCTCACCTGGTGCCTGAAGGGGCCCGTTAGTTTCTGGGCCAAGTCATGTGGCACATGGCAGGTTTGTGGGGGAACATAATTTGCATTGGGGGCGTCAGACCCCACAATGGATGTTCCTGAAAAAGCCCTTTAGCAGATCGTGGCTTCAGATGAGCAGAGATCATAACCTGCCCTGCGTACATTGCAACAAACCCTCAGCTGTGAGGCCTCATTAGATCCAGGCAGGTGTGCAGCCTCTGGATGTATACAGGCTTGTCTCCATTCACTGACAGCAAGCCCCCAGCCTCTCCTGCTTGATTTCCAGGAACAGTCTCCGCATGAAAAGCATCAGAGAACAAAGGAAATGATAGAGAATATTTATGTGCGTTTATCTCCTGACACGAAGGAGACGCAGCGTCTGATATCGAACGAGACGAACAATTACACCGCGAAGTATCAAAGGCGAATACGGGGAAGGTCTGCGCCGTGCGTCATATAAATATGGAACGGAATCCTGCTCCGCGGTGCACGCCAGCCACAGGCAAGCAGGGATCTCCACAGCCGCTGCCTAAAGGGAGACCGTCAGCAAGCAGGACTGCGTTTAGGAGGTCAAGCTAGAGGATGCAACATTCAGACAGCAGCACGGAGAGCAGGGTTCTCCACAGCCGCTGCCGAAAGGGCGACCGTCAGCAAGCAGGACAGCGTTGAGAGGCGAGCTAGAGGACGCGACATTCGAGACACAGCACGAGAGCAGGGATCTCCACAGCCGCTTCCTAAAGGGAGACCGTCAGCAAGCAGGACTGCGTTTAGAGGCAAGCTAGAGGATGCAACATTCAGGACAGCAGCACGTAGAGCAGGGATCTCCACAGCCGCTGCCTAAAGGGAGACCGTCAGCAAGCAGGACTGCGTTTAGAGGCGAGCTAGAGGGCGCCACATTCAGGACAGCAGCACGTAGAGCAGGGATCTCCACAGCCCATGCCTAAAGTGAGACCTTCAGCAAGCAGGACTGCGTTTTTGAGGCGAGCTAGAGGACGCAACATTCAGGACAGCAGCACGTAGAGCAGGGATCTCCACAGCCGCTGCCTAAAGGGAGACCGTCAGCAAGCAGGACTGCGTTGAGAGGCGAGCTAGAGGACGCGACATTCGAGGCAGCAGCACGTAGAGCAGGGATCTCCACAGCCGCTGCCTAAAGGGAGACCGTCAGCAGGCAGGACTGCGTTGAGAGGCGAGCTAGAGGACGCTACATTCTAGGCAGCAGCACGTAGAGCAGGGATCTCCACAGCCGCTCCTAAAGGGAGACCGTCAGCAAGCAGGACTGCGTTTAGAGGCAAGCTAGAGGGCGCAACATTCGAGGCAGCAGCACGTAGAGCAGGGATCTCCACAGCCGCTGCCTAAAGGGAGACCGTCAGCAAGCAGGACTGCGTTTAGAGGCGAGCTAGAGGACGCAACATTCAGGACAGCAGCAAGTAGAGCAGGGATCTCCACAGCCGCTGCCTAAAGGGAGACCGTCAGCAGGCAGGACTGCGTTTAGAGGCGATCTAGAGGACGCAACATTCAGGACAGCAGCACGTAGAGCAGGGATCTCCACAGCCGCTGCCTAAAGGGAGACCGTCAGCAGGGAGGCGAACTGTCTGCCCCAATCAGAGGGTTACAGGAAGTTAGGCTCCTCCCCCAGGACTCCTTAGAAGCAGAATTTAGGGGGGGAAGAGTCACGGGCAGATTTACTTTTGGGGGACACTTTTTTTTTTTTTTTTTTTTTTTTTATTATAATTTTACGCGATTAAATGTATCTGCACCGAGAGCACAATCGTTCCCCCGTTTGCCGTCGCGAGGTGTCTTTCTGCACCTTCTGTACTTTTGTATTTGACGCAACGAAAAATGCTCAGGTCAATTCAGCGCGGTCTGATTTTACATTGGAATCAATGAGGGGTTAATAGAACATTGTTGGAAGCGACAAAAAACTCTCTGTGAACGTCCTCGTAGGGAATTTTTTAAATTTTTTTTGCTTTTGTAACATCTCTGTGGCGATTCTCATTATTATTGTCCGTCTTTCGCTTTTTTTTTTAACATGTTTTTTATTTCGAGTTTTCAATAGACGATGCACGCAGGCATATATTTTGTGATGAAAACTCCGTATTTCACATTTTCTAAATTATTTTAAACCTATTACAAAAATAAACTATCAACAATGATGAGCAAGGGCCATATGGTCCATAGCATTGTTTTAACGGTCTGAAGGCATGCCCTTTTAAAGGAGTCGTCTCACTACATTGATTCATCTCACCTCAGTCCGGTTTTCTTGGTTTCATTTTGAATTCAGGGGCGTGTTTACTGGCTTCTACTAGGCTGCAGCAACAGGTCTGTAGCTATAGTGACCAGTGCTGGCAGCCTTTCAAGAGAGATCGAACAGGTCTATAGCTATAGCAACCAGTGCTGGCAGCCTATCAGGAGAGATGGAACAGGTTGTAGCTATAGCGACCAGCGCTGTCAGCCTATTAGGAGAGATTGAACAGGTCTGTAGCTATAGCGACCAGTGCTGGCAGCCAATCAGGAGAGATCAAACAGGTCTGTAGCTATAGCAACCAGTGCAGGCAGCCTATCAGGAGAGATCGAACAAGTATGTAGCTATAGCAACCAGTGCTGGCAGCCTATCAGGAGAGATCAAACAGGTCTGTAGCTATAGCAACCAGAGCTGGAAGCCTATCGGGAGAGATTGAACAAATATGTAGCTATAGCAACCAGTGCTGGCAGCCTATCAGGAGAGATAGAACAGGTCTGTAGCTATAGCAACCAGTGCTGGCAGCCTATCAGGAGAGATGGAACAGGTCTGTAGCTATAGCGACCAGTGCTGGCAGCCTATCAGGAGAGATGGAACAGGTCTGTAGCTATAGCGACCAGTGCTGGCAGCCTATCAGGAGAGATGGAACAGGTCGGTAGGTATAGCGACCAGTGCCGGCAGCCTATGAGGATAGATCTAACAGGTCTGTAGCTATAGCAACTAGTGCTGGCAGCCTATCAGGAGAGATGGAACAGGTCTGTAGCTATAGTGACCTAAGAGCTGATGCAGCCCATACAAGAGGGGATATCTAGAATGGGTTTAGGACACTGTTAATGGACACATATTGCAAAGCGACTTGTTTTTGCAAGATATTTAACATAAAAAGCAGCGATCCCTGTAGTGAGACGACCCCTTTAAGTACAGAAAGCGAAGAAAGTATATAGCATCAACCAGTTAGGTCAACAAACAAAATTAAAGTTACAATTAAATCCACTCCAGCCTCTTTCCCCTCTCTCTCTCCTCCTTCCAAGAGTCTCGCCGTCTCTCCCCTCTCCCCCCACCATTGTACAAGAAAGGGCTGCATGTCCCTGGCAGAATATCAAGTGTGGCGTCCGCGAGGTAGTCTAGTTCAGGAATGGATCGGGGAAGGACCCGTCACCGCCCCTTCGGGGGCCGGACCCGGCCGAGTTCACACGACGTATAACGGCGCATACTATGCCTGTTGCTGAAAGTACGTGCCAGCCGGAGCGTACCCTCAACAGCGCTCCGGCCCCTATTCTTTTAACAGGCGTGTACTGCGCCGGGGAACACGCTGTAAAATAATAGAACTCTGAGTGCTACCGTTTTACCGTATTTGCGGGGTGTACCTCAGGCGCATTGAAGCGCAATTACACCCCAAAGTACGCACCACAAATACGTCTTTCGAATACTCCACATTCTTTTTTTTTGGGAGGGGGGCTTGTTTTTGATACTTTTGGGGGCTGTTTTACTGTATTTCTTTTGGGGGTTTTTTAATACTTTTTGGAGCTTTTTTTGTTGTTTTAATACTTTTCAAGAATTAATTTTTATTTTTTGTTTTCCTAATACTTTTGGGTATTTGTTGTTGTTATGCTTTAAGGGGCTGATATGATATTTTTTTGTTTTCATAATAGTTTGGGGGCTATTTCATTATTGAATGTCTTTTTTTCTACTTTTAGGGACTGATTTACTTTTTTTTGCTTGATACGTTTGAGGGCTATTTTCATGACTTTAGTATATTTTTTTTATATTTTTGGGTACTTGAATTTAAAAAAAAAAAAAAAAGATTCTTTAAGGAACTAATTTTTGAATATTTTGATCTTTATTTTTTAATACTTTTAGGGACTAATTTTTATTATTTCTTTTGCTTTTTAAATACTTTTGGGATTTTTCCTTTATAACTGTTTATTTGTTTAATTGTGTTGGAGATTCATTTTAACATAGTTCATCTTTAGTTTTGTTCTTTTTAATACTTTTGGTGGCCTTTTTTTTTTTTTTTTTAAATTAATGCTCAGCTCAGTTGATGTCTTCAGATGAGCAGAGATCATTGCCTGCACCATTGACATTGCAACAAACCCTCAGCTGTGAGACTTTGTAAGATCCGAGCAGGGTTGCAGTGTAGCATATGGTCATGGCAGATTTGGAGAGGTTGAGGTTACAGATTTTGCGTTAGGGTTCAGAAAAGCCCTTTAGTTGACGACTTCAGGTCAGCAGAGATCAGTACCTGCACTGCTGACATTGTAACAAACCCTCAGCTGTGAGACCTCATCCGGTCTAAGCAGGTTTGCTTTATTATGTACCATGTGGTCATGGTAGGATTGGGAATGACAGATTTTGCATTTGGGGGTTCAGAAAAGCCCTTTAATCTCTTAGTTGATGACTTCTCATCAGCAGAGATCAGTACATGCACCGTTTACATTGCAACAAACTCTCAGCTGTGGGATCTTGTTAGATCTGAGCAGGTTTACACTGTAGCACACGGTCATGGTAGGATTTGGGAATTACAGATTTTGCATTAGGAGATCAGAAAAGCCCTTTAGTCGTTTAGTTGATGACTTCTGGTCAGCAGCGATCAGTACCTGCACCGTTTACATTGCCACAAACCCTCAGCTGTGAGACCTCATCAGGTCTGAGCAGGTTTGCTGTATTATGTACCACATTGGGAATGACAGATTTTGCATTAGGTGGTCGGAAAAGCCCTTTAGGCGAGAGCAGAGAGCAGTACCTGCAACATTTACATTGCAACAAACTCTCAGCTGTGGGATCTTGTTAGATCTGAGCAGGTTTACAGTGTAGTACAGGGTCATGGTAGGATTGGGGAATTACAGATTTTGCATTAGGAGATCAGAAAAGCCCTTTAGTTGCTTAGTTAATGACTTCTCATCAGCAGTGATCAAACCTGCACAGTTTACATTGCCACAAACCCTCAGCTGTGAAGCCTCATCAGATTTGCAGCCTCTGGATGTATACAGGAATGTTTCCATTCACTGACAGCAAGCACCCCCCATCCGCCCTCTGGACTCCACACGGCTTAAATTGCAGCGTATTTCGCCGCGTATTGCGCTTTATCCGCGCCGCAATTAGGGTAATTCATAGATCAAGATGCAGGATTTAGGAGGAGGCAGGATCCTGTGATCCATTCTTGCTCTGCTGAATGGAGGGGGGCGTATGAGGTGTTTGGGGGAGGCTGACTCCATCCCTGGCGTAAAACAAAAATTTGCATGGAAATGCCCTTTAGTTCCCACTCAGATATGTTACTGAACTCTGGGGAGGGTAAAAGGGTCAAATTGCCCCCTGGGGTGCTATTATGGCACTTACACTCTTCGGATTTCGGGTCTGTCCCGTCCGCCGTCTTGCCACCCAGCTTTCCCAGGCTCCTTCCCTTCTTTGGCAAAGATGGGTGACCTCTTCCCGTCCCCAAAAGCAGCGCGCCCTCCATGGTGGTGCAGGCGCCTCGCACTAGAGCCCAGAAGCCGCGCTCTTCCCTCGTAGGGGCCACTGGAGACCTGAGCGTCTTACAGTCACAGTAAAGTTTACAGCCGGAAAAACGGCGCTCGGTAATGTGCGCGGCTCATGGCGGCATCAAAACCGCCGCCGCTGTCATCAGGATTCATCCCCCGTCCGAGTGTCACATCAGCTCCTAAACGCCGCGCGGTGACGACCCGCACCGGGGGCTTCAAGATGAAAATTTTACTTTTTTTTTTTTTTTTCTTACTGTAGGAAAAAAAAACCTCTGAGCAGAGACTCGGCGACGGCTCGCTCATTTGCAGTTGCGGCGCGTTCGCAGGGCTTACCGAGACACATGCTCCCAATTAGCTGCTGCTCTTAATTTAAATGCCTCATAAATTATCTCCTGTGCACAAGGATTATCACTTCATAATGCCAGATAGGCGCCGGATGAAGAGGGATCCCGCCAGCTGCCCACGGAGCTGCCGCTGCTGCTGCCACCCGAAACGCCCGGAAGGGTTTTCATAGATATTTTTTAGTGGTAAGTGAGGGGAAAAAATAAAGGATGGAAAATGTATCTAGAAAAAAAATGCCCTTTAAGGAAATCTGGATGAGCAACCATGTGGGAGTTATAAGAGCGGCCATGTTGGTTGTCACCCAGCTTTCCTTCCTAGTTATTTAGTGCCCTTTAAGAAAATCTGGATGACCAGCCATGTGGGAGGTATAGCGGTGGCTATGTTGGTTGTCACCCAGCTTTCCTGCTTAGTTATTTAGTGACCTTTAAGGAAATCTGGATGACCAATCGTGTGGGAGGTATAGCGGCGGCCATGTTGGTTGTCACCCATCTTTGCTTCCTGGTTATTTAATCCCCTTTAAGGCAATCTGGATAACCAACCATGTGGGAGGAATAACGGCGGCCTTGTTGGTTGTCACCAAGCTTTCCTTTCTAGTTCTTATATGCCCTTTAAGGAAATCTGGATGACCAATCGTGTGGGAGGTATAACGGCGGCCATGTTGGTCGTCACCCATCTTTCCTGGGTGGTTATTTAATGCCCTTTAAGGAAATCTGAGTGGTCAGCCATGTGGGAGTTATAAGAGCGGCCATGTTGGTTGTCACTCAGCTTTCCTTCCTATTTATTTAATGCCCTTTAAGGAAATATGGATGGCACCCCTCTGTGGTTATTATAACAGCGGTCATGTTGATTATCACTCAGCTTTTCTTCCTAGTTATTTAGTGACCTTTAAGGAAATCTGGGTGGCCACCACTGTGGGAGGTGTAACGGCGGCCATGTTGATTATCACTCAGCTTTCCTTCCTAGTTATATATTGCCCTTTAAGGAAATCTGGGTGATGCCCCCTGTGGTTATTATAACAGCGGCCATGTTGGCAGGGGCCCTCCCCACTCCCAGTGTAAGTGCTCCTCATTCACCCAGAAGCATTGACCTTTCTGTTCCTGGGAAAGTTGTGTCACAACGGTAGCGCTGGCCGCATTGCTCAATACAGAATCTATAAAAAGGGCCAATTCTGTGGCCTTTGTTCCCCCTCAGGGTCCAGTAGTGACGGCTGCACCCCTGATTACTGTCCTCCAAATATTGGCAGCAGCACCTGTGAGACTGACTACAGCAGTTACTACCCAGCTTTCCCAGGAACAGATAAAGTCGAGTCCCACATCATCGCATGCACTGAGCTAACGACGGCGTCAGATGTCGGCGGCTTCTCCGGGGATGGCGGCAGCGCAGATGTGACAATGTGTAAGTGGCCTAAACATTATGAATTGTTTCCAAACTGCACGCCCGGCCCAGAGAATGTCACCCCTGCTTGGAGGAGGCAAAGGGCAGGGCGAGACAAGCTTGTAAAACCGCGGGACCCGCCCCGGCAACTGACAGTGACAGAATGGCGGCGGCTGAATGGGGAGCGGGCCGAGACGGGGACAGAAGGCGAACCAGGCGGGGGTGACTGTCACCGCACACCACCAAAGCTGCACACAGTGCAACTTATGCATGAGAACGGTCTAGCAGGAAGTCTTTGTTGCCCATAGCAACCTATCAGTGCTCATAGCAACCAAGAGCCCATAGCGACCAATCAGAGCTCAGCTTTTATTTCCCATACTGCTCTGGAAAAAGGAAAGCTGAGCTCTGATTGGTTGCTATGAGCTCTGACTGGTTGCTAAGGGCAGCAGAGAACATCTGAGCCCATAGCAACCAATCAGAGCTCAGCTTACATTTCTTATACTGCTCTGGAAAAATGAAAGATGATTTCTGATTGGTTGCCAAGGGCAACAGAGACCCTCGGAGCCCATAGCAACCAATCGGTGCTCGTGGCAACTAAACCAATCAGAGATCAGATTACATTTCTTATATTGCTCTGGAAAAAGTAAAGCTGAGCTCTGACTGGTTGCTAAGGGCAATAGAGACAGTGGAAGCCAATAGCAACCAATCAGAGCTTAGCTTACATTTCTTATACTACTCTGGAAAAGTGAAAGACGATTTCTGATTGGTTGCTAAGGGCAGCAGAGACGAACGGAGGCCGTAGCAACCAATCAGTGCTCATGGCAACTAAACCAATCAGAGCTCAGCTTACATTTCCTATACTGCCCTGGAAAAATGAAAGCTGAGCTCTGACTGGTTGCTAAGAGCAGCAGAGATAATCTGAGCCCATAGCAACCAATCAGAGCCCTGTTTACATTTCTTATACGGCTCTGGAAAAGTGAAAGATGATTTCTGATTGGTTGCCAAGGACAGCAGAGACAGTCGGAGCCCATAGAAACCAATCGGTGCTCATGGCAACTAAACCAATCAGAGCTCAGCTTACATTTCCTATACTGCTCTGGAAAAAAAAAAGCTGAGCTCTGACTGGTTGCTAAGGGCAACAGAGATCTGAGCCCATAGCAAGTAATCAGAGCTCAGCTTACATTTCTTGTACTGCTCTGGAAAAGTGAAAGACGATTTCTGATTGGTTGCTAAGGGCAGCAGAGACAATCTGAGCCCATAGCAACCAATCAGAGCTCATAGTAACCAAGAACCCATCGCAACCAATCAGAGCTCAGCTTACATATCCTATACCGCTGTGGGAAAATGAAAGCTTTGCTCTAATTGGTTGCTATGATCTCTGGTTGCTAGGGGCAATAGAGACAGTCTTACAGCTAGACGGCTTTCATACATAAGGCCCTGTGTGTCCGTGTATTACATGGGCGGCCGGACTGAGGATTTCATTCTGATGGTTAATTCGTAACGGCGTCCAACAATCGCAGCATTAGGTGGCCGCGTAATATATGATGGTGAATGTGAAAATGAATCGCCGCGGGTTAACCTGGGGGTAGTCGGACAATTAGTCATCGGGTTGACAACCAATGTGGCCACCATTGCAGCTTTTTTGGTTGCCACCTAACCTTCCCAGGATCCATTAGTGTGGGAAAGCTGGGTGATAACCTCAGTGGACGCTTCATGGGCTCTAGACAGGAAACTTCCTGGTTTCTGACTGGAGATCAGCGGCTACAAGATCCGTAATTCATCTCCAGTGCCGTCAGTCGGAGACGCGGCATTAAAAGTGGCTGCTATATGGAATAAACTATAGCGGCACCATTATATCTATACACCACTGCTGTGAGTCAGAGAAGCAGCATTTAAAATGGCTGCCCTGTGGAAGAGTGACTGCGCCATTTTCTCAGTCACTATATCACGGCACGTCTGTCCTTTCCTGGCACCAGCATTAGACGACAGCGTAATATGCGATGGCGAATGGAAGAAGAAATTGACGTGGGTTAAGTTGGGTAGTCAGACAGTTAATCATGTTGACAAACAATATGGCGGCCATTGCAGTTTTCTTCAGGGTTGCCACCCAACTTTCCAAGGATCCATCATGGTTCTGCAGTATGGAAGTCTGGGTGATCACCGCAATGGCCAGCTCCAGGCAGAACATTTTCAGTGGCGCTACAAGATCAGTACTTCATCTGCGGCATTAAAAATGGCTGCTCTATGGAAGAACCTACTGCGCCATTTTCTCAGTCGCTCTATCAGGGCACATTCACCCTCCCCCGGCGCCAGCCTTGACTCCTACAGACCAGTTCAGAGAGCGCTGTTTTTGGCCGCCCCCAATACGTTTTACTGGGAGTCTCTTTGCGGCTGGAGTATGAGGAGCCATCAGCGTGCGGCGCTCCGTTAAGGTTTCTTCTTTGCGGTCGTCGCACAGTGCTGCGGTGTTGCTGGTGCCGCCGTCTCGGAGACTCTCTTGGCCTCGTCCTTGTACAGGGGGTCTCCTTGCAGCTATGAGGAGCCATCAGGAGGTAGCGCTACGTTTTGGTTCCTTCCTTGTGGCTGTCGCACGGCGCTGCGTTATTGGTGTTGGCGCCATCTCTGAGACTCTCTAAGCCTCGTCTATGTATTGGGGGTCTCCTTGCAGATATGAGGAGCCATCAGCGTGTGCCGCTCCATTTTGTTTTTTTCTTTGCGGTCATCGCACGGCTCTGTGTTATCGGTGTTGGCGCCGTCCCGGAGACTCTCTGCCTCGTCCATGTTTCATAGTTTGTAAGGCTAAAAAAAGACAAGACGTCCATCCAGTTCAGCCTGTTGTGCTAAGGTGTTGATCCAGAGGAAGGCAAAAACCCCCAATGAGGTAGAAGCCAATTGTCCTCATTTTAGGGAAAAATTCCTTCCCGACTCCAATCTGGCAATCAGAAAAATCCCTGGATCAATGACCCCTCTCCTGAATCCTAGACACTATAACTTGTTATATTATTACGCTCCAGAAATGCATCCAAACCCTTTTTGAACTCTGTTATTGAATTCACCATGACAAGTCCCTCTGGCAGAGAATTCCATAGTCTCACTGCTCTTACAGTAAAGAATCCCTTTCTATGTTTATGTAGAAACTTTCGTTCCTCAAGACGTAGAGGATGCCCCCTTGTTCTAGATACAGTCCTGGGTATAAATAAATCTTGGGAGAGATCTCTATATTGACCTTTGATGTATTTAAACATATTTATTATGTCCCCCCGAAGCCGTCTTTTCTCTAAACTTAATAACCCCAATCTTGTCAATCTTTCTGGGTACTTTAGTCCACCCAGTCCTTTTATTATTTTTGGTGCCCGCCTTTGTACCTGTTCAAGCTCTACAATGTCTTTCCTGTGCACTGGTGCCCAAAACTGTACACAATATTTCATGTGTGGTCTAACCAGTGTATAATGGGAGAATAATGTTCTCATCATGTGCATCTATGCCCCTTTTAATGCACCCCATGATCCTATTTGCTTTGGCTGCTGCTGCCTGACACTGGCTGCTACAATTAAGTTTACTGTCCACCAGGATTCCCAAGTCCTTCTCCATGTCACTTTTACCCAGTGTTTTTCCATTTAACATGTAATCATGTAATGGATTTCTCTTCCCCATGTGCATAACCTTGCATTTATCTGTGTTAAACCTCATCTGCCATTTCCCTGCCCAGGCCTCCAACTTATCCAGATCCCTTTGTAATAACACATTATCCTGTACTGGGGGTCTCTCTGCGGTTATGAGGAGCCATCAGCGTGTGACATTTTGGTAAGGTTTTCCTTTCCCGGTCATCACGCGACACTACATTATTGGTGTTGGCGCCGTCCCGGAGACTCTCGGCCTCGTTCATGTACAGGGGGTCTCCTTGCGGCTATGAGGAGTCATCAGCATGTGGTGCTCTGGTAAGATATTTCTCTCCCGGTCATCACGCGACACTACATTATTGGTGTTGGCGCCGTCCCGGAGCCTCGGCCTCGTCCATGTACAGGGAAGGGCTCAGAGCTCATCTTAAGCTGCATTTTAATAAGTCAATATGGCAGCTTAAAATTATTTAAAGCTTCTTAGTAAAGGATTAGAGTTGATTTCTTTGGGGACCGGCAGAGGTGCGGCGCCGCTCCCCAGAGACTTGAGTTTTATCGAATCTGCATCCGCCTTAGTGCAGAAGCAAAACTATAATTGAGAGCAGATTATGAGGATGTGCAGAGCCGGGCGAGGGCGGCCCGGACAGGTGTCCTAAAGAGAACAAAAGGCCTAATTGTCACCTGAGCGGAGGGGGAGCGGCTGTCAGACACATTGTGCTCTGGGGGGGGCTCATCCCGCTGGAGTTATACAAAATCCCAGTCAGCTTCTAGGAAAGCTGGGTGGCAGCCATCATGGTTCTAAAAGGCGGCGTCCAGAGAGAGAGCAGGGTCTCCGGCACGTCAGAGGCGCGGGACACACAGTGTCCTGCTGATCCTACCCCAAGAGTGAGTCTGCTACTGCCCTCGCTGTAGGCCCTTCTCCGTGCTAGGTCTCTAATATGGCACCTACCGCCTCTCTCGTGTCGGGGGTATTGTGCTGCCATAGGTGCCCGCTAACATTGTGCCTGCTGTGCCCCCTTGTACTGTATATGCATTGCCCCTAATATTGCAGCCCCAGCCTATATCCCGTTTTGTGCATCGTGTATTGTGCTGCCATAGGTGCCCCTTAATATTGTGGCTGCTGCGTCCCTGATCATCACGCCATTGCCTTACCTTGTTTTGCTGTGCTCCCAATGTGGTGCTACCTTTAGGTGCCCCCTTGTAATGTACATGCAGTGCCCCATATGGTACCCCTGATATTGCATCTGCTGCCCTGCCACTTATATATGGGGCGTGCGGTGCTCCCTCAGGTGCCCCTTATGCTGCCTCATAAATGGCCCCTAATATTGCACCTGTTGCCCCACCTTGTCTTGTTTCACCCCTTATACGGGACGGTGCTGTGCTGATATTGCACCAGTTGTGCCCCTTTGTATTGTGCCCGCTGCCCCCAACTACATATTTACCACCAGTGCCATCCTGCTCCTGTGGGCTCCCTGCGCCATCCTGGCAGAAGTGACTGTGGCCGACTTATGGGTATAATTTGTATGTGTACAGGGGGCTCTGGTCTGTGGGCATCAGGCAGAGACCGGAGTTTGAGGAGGAGGACACGTTTAGGGGGTTCAGTAATATCCACTGTTTACTATGACAGATTTAAGGAATTCAAATAGTAACCTGCAGTAACCACAACAGTGGTTATTGCAGCTGACTATGCCCCTGCACATCTGTACCACCTCCTGCACCTCTGGCACTCCTGTGCCGCCGCGCCCCTGCTCTTCCTGCGCCGTCCCTGTCTGTTCCTCATTGTTTTCACACCGTAATCAAACTTGAGACTAAGTGGGAAATAAATCTCGCCGTCTCCTGCGCAGCGAGATCATGTAAATGCAAATGCATTCCAGCAGGAGAGAGAGCGCCGGGCCCTTCACCTCTCTCTGCAAATCACAGCAGGAAAAGCAGGCGGCGGGCGCGCTCAGGAACCACTGCAAGGGTCGCCCCGAAACCCCGGAAAATACATTTGGGCCAAAACTTTAAAAAAAAAAAAGCCCAATTTGTGTGAAACCAATGAAGGGCCCCCACCAGCCATAATACTGAGGCCTTCTCAGGACACGGTCCGACTTCTATCCCTGTCTAGCCGTGCCCCTATATATCCCTGCACCCTCTATAGCCTTGCCCCCACGACCATATCCCTCCACCCCTATAGCCATGCCCTCCCTGAACCCCTATAGCCGTGCCCCCATATAACCCTGCTCCCCTATAGCTGTGTCACCGTATATCCCTGCACCCCTATAGCCGTGCCCCCATATATCGCTGCCTGCACCCCTTATAGCCTAGACATGCCCTCACCAACCATATCCCTGCACCCCCTTATAGCCGTGCCCCCATATATCGCTGCCTCCACCCCTTATAGCCTAGCCATGCCCTCACCCAACATATTCCTGCACCCTCTATAGCTGCGCCCCCATATATTCCTGCACCCTCTATAGCTGCGCCCCCATATATTCCTGCACCTTCTCTAGCGGCGCCCCGATATATTCTTGCACCCTCTATAGCCATGCTCCATATATCCTTGCACCCCATATAGCCATGCTCCATATATCCTTGCACCCCCTGTAGCTATGCCCTCTTATATCCTTGCACCCCCTGTATCCATGCCCTCTTATATCCTTGCACCACCTGTAGCCATGCCCTCTTATATCCTTGCACCCTCTATAGCCGTGCCCCTATATATCCCTGCACCTCTATAGCCGTGCCCCTATATATCCCTGCACCTCTATAGCCGTGCCCCTATATATCCCTGCACCTCTATAGCTGTGCCCCTATATATCCCTGCACCTCTATAGCCGTGCCCCTATATATCCCTGCATCTCTATAGCCGTGCCCCTATATATCCCTGCACCTCTATAGCCGTGCCCCTATATATCCCTGCACCTCTATAGCCGTGCCCCTATATATCCCTGCACCTCTATAGCCGTGCCCCGAT
The DNA here is from genome assembly GCA_025379985.1 of Phyllomedusa bahiana. Lineage (NCBI taxonomy): Eukaryota > Metazoa > Chordata > Amphibia > Anura > Hylidae > Phyllomedusa > Phyllomedusa bahiana. Next base: position 71,054 of record JAODAL010014387.1, on the reverse strand, counting down.
ATATCCCTGCACCTCTATAGCCTGCCCCAATATATCCCAGCACCTCTATAGCCGTGCCCCTATATATCCCTGCACCTCTATAGCCGTGCCCCTATATATCCCTGCACCCTCTACAGCCGTGCCCCTAGGCAATGGGGATCACTGAGAAAAGAAGGCCCGGGGGGGTTGCTTTTCAGATAGAGCGATGCAAAAAGCAAGAGTCCTGCACCGTCGCGGTAGAGTGGCCCCCAAGAATCAACCCAGGCCCCAAAACCCAACAACATCCTTCAGGGGAGCCGGTTTACGAGCCCCTTGAAGTGTCATGGCGGCCATATTGTGTTCATTCCACCCCCGCCTCCCAGTTCATGGTTTGAGTACAGAAACGGCTAAATACAATTGGTAAGAATTTGGCAGAAGAGGCCGATGCTGACAATTTGAATTAGTGGTACTTGGGGGATTTTTTTGGGGGTGGGGGGGGGTGCCCTTTAAGAAGTTTTTAAAGGGCAATTTCCAATTTTTGTTGTGCTTGTTAATTTCCTGGCTGTGATATGTGACGGGGCGCAGGGTGCTGCTCGGAGATGCTCGTTTTTGGCGCTGTGATTTACGGCCTGAGTCTCCAGAGCGCGGGATGAATACAGCGATGATGAAATAAACCCGCCGTCCCAGCCCCATAATAATCCCGCCACCTCATTTGCATTACAACGAGGAATCTGCGAAGCCATAAACAAGCCCTGTAAGGAGGACGCCGCGGATTCACGTCGCAGGGTCATAAACAGGGATGTCATCTGCAGGAGGCGCCGTGGGGAGGGGGCGGCAGGGAATTAGAGGCGCAGGGACGACACCTCAACCAGGTTTAATGAAGCCGTCGACGGGCGCAGACAGCGCGGGGCCCCGTCCTCTGATATCACCTGCAGCGGGAGGGACCTCCTGGGGCCACAACATCAGGGACACTAGTTCAAAATGTTCTGATGAATTAGGAACATTTTTTGGGACTTGGTCGACCAATTGGGTCGCGCAGTCCAAAAATGTGACTGAAGTAGGAAAGATATTGGTATATAACCATGTGACCAAAGAAAGATGGCCGACAACACAATGAGAGCCGTAGTGGCGGCCATATTGTTCTTCCAAAAACCATTGGGAAAGATGACAGACAACACAATGGGAGCCATAGTGGCGGCCATATTGTTCTTCCAAAAACCATTCAGAAGAAGATGGCCGACAACACAATGGGAGCTGTGGTGGGGACCATACTGTTCTTCCAAAAACCATTGGGAAAGATGGCCGACAACACAATGGGAGCCATAGTGGCGGCCATATTGTTCTTCCAAAAACCATTGGGAAAGATGGCCGACAACACAATGGGAGCTGTAGTGGCGGCAATACTGTTCTTCCAAAAACCATTGGGAAAGATGGCCGACAACACAATGGGAGCTGTAGTGGCGGCCATACTGTTCTTCCAAAAACCATTGGGAAAGATGGCCGACAACACAATGGGAGCCATAGTGGCGGCCATATTGTTCTTCCAAAAACCATTGGGAAAGATGGCCGACAACACAATGGGAGACATAGTGGCGGCCATACTGTTCTTCCAAATATGGCCGACAACACAATGGGAGCCGTGGTGGCGGCCATATTGTTCTTCCAAAAACCATTGGGAAAGATAGCCGACAACACAATGGGATCCGTAGTGTCGGTCATACTGTTCTTCCAAAGATGGCTGACAACACAATGGGAGCCGTAGTGGCGGCCATATTGTTCTTCCAAAAACCATTGGGAAAGATAGCCGACAACACAATGGGAGCAGTAGTGGCAGCCATATTGTTCTTCCAAAAAACATTCAGAAGAAGATGGCCGACAACACAATGGGAGCCGTAGTAGCGGCCATTTTGTTTTTCCCAAAAATATTTGGAACGATGGCTGAAAAAGTATATCCCTCACTACAGCTCTTATTGGGGTAAAGGGAGCCACGGTGGTGGCCATATTATTACAAAAACATTCAGAAAGATTGTTGCGGGGCGTAGCTACAGGGGGTGCAGCGGTAGCAGTCACTACCGGGCCCTGCAGCCTAAAGGGCCCCAAAAGCCCTCCTACCACATAAGTAGACACCAGTATAGTAAATGGCGCATGGTAACTGGGGGCCCCTTTTTCACTTTTTGCACTAGGGTCCAAGAGCTTGAAGTTACGCCTCTGGTTGGCTGACAACCCCAATAGGAGCCGTCGTGGCGGCCATATTGTTTTTTCCAAAAATATTTGGAACGATGGACGAAAACCATATGGCCCCTACTAGTGAGGTAATGGGAGCTATAGTGGTGGCGATATTGTTTTTTTTCCCAAAAATATTCCTAACACTAAATTAAAAAAGGGCACAAACGTCTTGATGACACAGGGCGGCAACACAGGAGCTGTCTGGTTTCCCGGGGTAAATTTTGTTTGGGCGCCATTCACCTACTTGCTGTTATCCTGCTGTATTCCGCAGTGAGGCCGAGCCATAGGGATCTGGAGGGCGAACGGAGACTCTTGTGGGTTATATTTGCTTTATCTCCAAATCTTGTACGATTGATGTAGTAGAGCGCCGACAGGGCACCGAATAGAGGGTGACCAGCTCTACTATGTGGCTTCCCTGATATATGGCGGTATTATTATATCTCCAGCTCTACTATGTGGCTTCCCTGACATATGGTGGTATTATTATATCTCCAACTTTACTATGTGGGTTCCCTGATATATGGCAGTATTATTATATCTCCAGCTCTACTATGTGGGTTCCCTGATATATGGCAGTATTATTATATCTCCAGCTCTACTATGTGGGTCCCTGATATATGGCGGTATTATTATATCTCCAGCTCTACTATGTGGGTTCCCTGATATATGGCAGTATTATTATATCTCCAGCTCTACTATGTGGGTTCCCTGATATATGGCGGTATTATTATATCTCCAGCTCTACTATGTGGGTTCTCTGATATATGGCGGTATTATTATATCTCCAGCTCTACTATGTGGGTTCCCTGATATATGGCGGTATTATTATATCTCCAGCTCTACTATGTGGGTTCCCTGATATATGGCGGTATTATTATATCTCCAGCTCTACTATGTGGCTTCCCTGACATATGGTGGTATTATTATATCTCCAGCTCTACTATGTGGGTTCCCTGTTATATGGCTGTATTATTATATCTCCAGCTCTACTATGTGGGTTCCCTGATATATGGCAGTATTATTATATCTCCAGCTCTACTATGTGGGTTCCCTGATATATGACGGTATTATTATATCTCCAGCTCTACTATGTGGCTTCCCTGACATATGGTGGTATTATTATATCTCCAGCTCTACTATGTGGGCTCTCTGATATATGGCGGTATTATTATATCTCCAGCTCTACTATGTGGGTTCCCTGATATATGGCGGTATTATTATATCTCCAGCTCTACTATGTGGGTTCCCTGATATATGGCTGTATTATTATATCTCCAGCTCTACTATGTGGGTTCCCTGATATATGGCGGTATTATTTATATCTCCAGCTCTACTATGTGGGTTCCCTGATATATGGCGGTATTATTATATCTCCAGCTCTACTATGTGGGTTCCCTGATATATGGCGGTATTATTTATATCTCCAGCTCTACTATGTGGGTTCCCTGATATATGGCGGTATTATTATATCTCCAGCTCTACTATGGTGCTTCACTGTTTTATGGTGGTATTATTATTTCTCCAACTTTACTATGTGGGTTCCCTGATATATGGCGGTATTATTATGTTTCCAGCTCTACTATGTGGGTTCCCTGATATATGGCAGTATTATTATATCTCCAGCTCATCTATGTGGGTTCCCTGATAGATTGCGGTATTATTATATCTCCAGCTCTACTATGTGGGTTTCCTGATATATGGCGGTATTATTATATCTCCAGCTCTACTATGTGGGTTCCCTGATAGATGGCGGTATTATTATATCTCCAGCTCTACTATGTGGATTCCCTGATATATGGCGGTATTATTATATCTCCAACTCTACTATGTGGCTTCCCTGATATATGGCGGTATTATTATATCTCCAGCTCTACTATGTGGGTTCTCTGATATATGGCGGTATTATTATATCTCCAGCTCTACTATGTGGCTTCCCTGATATATGGCAGTATTATTATATCTCCAGCTCTACTATGCGGATTCCCTGATATATGGCGGTATTATTATATCTCCAACTCTACTATGTGGCTTCCCTGATATATGGCGGTATTATTATATCTCCAGCTCTATTATGTGGGTTCTCTGATATATGGCGGTATTATTATATCTCCAGCTCTACTATGTGGGTTCCCTGATATATGGCGGTATTATAATATCTCCAGCTCTACTATGTGTGTTCTCTGATATATGGGGGTATTATTATATCTCCCGCTCTACTATGTGGGTGCCCTGATATATTGCGGTATTATTATATCTCCAGCTCTACTATGTGGGTTCCCTGATATATGGCGGTATTATTATATCTCCAGCTCTACTATGTGGCTTCCCTGATATATGGCGGTATTATAATATCTCCAGCTCTACTATGTGTGTTCTCTGATATATGGCGGTATTATTATATCTCCAGCTCTACTATGTGGGTTCCCTGATATATGGCGGTATTATTATATCTCCAGCTCTACTATGTGGGTTCCCTGATATATGGCGGTATTATTATATCTCCAGCTCTACTATGTGGGTTCTCTGATATATGGCGGTATTATTATATCTCCAGCTCTACTATGTGGGTTCTCTGATATATGGTGGTATTATTATATCTCCAGCTCTACTATGTGGGTTCTCTGATATATGGTGGTATTATTATATCTCCAGCTCTACTATGTGGGTTCCCTGATATATGGCGGTATTATTATATCTCCAGCTCTACTATGTGGGTTCCCTGATATATGGCAGTATTATTATATCTCCAGCTCTACTATGTGGGTTCCCTGATATATGGTGGTATTATTATATCTCCAGCTCTACTATGTGGTTCCCTGATATATGGCGGTATTATTATATCTCCAGCTCTACTATGTGGGTTCCCTGATATATGGCGGTATTATTATATCTCCAGCTCTACTATGTGAGTTCCCTGATATATGGTGGTATTATTATATCTTCAGCTCTACTACGTGGGTTCCTTGTAATATGGCGGTATTATTATATCTCCAGCTCTACTATGTGGGTTCCCTGATATATGGCAGTATTATTATATCTCCAGCTCTACTATGTGGTTCCCTGATATATGGCAGTATTATTATATCTCCAGCTCTACTATGTGGCTTCCCTGATATATGGCGGTATTATTTATACCCTTTAATTATGCTGCTGTTTTAGTTGTTTGTCATTCATCCCCATCTCATTTTGCTTTGGGGCCCTATGAATTCTAGCTATGCCCCTGTGGCCGATGCTCTGGTCCTGTCATTATTGGGGCTGTGTTATATGCAAAAATATTTAAATAAATAATTTTTGTATTCATTTTTGTGACTTTTGTTCGCACCCCTCTGTTGGTGATGGGGGAAAAGGGGTTGCTGATGAGATTTTGGGGTACCTATGTGTAATCAATTGTGTGGCGCCTCTCGTTTTGTGCATACTCTTCTGTGCCCATGTGACACTGTTGGTGCTGGTGTGTGTGTGTGGTGGGGGGGGGGGGGGAGTGTTCCTATGTGTAATCAATTAAAATTTTGCGATTGTTGTTCGCACTCATCTGTACCCCTACGACCGTGGGGGTTAGGGGTGGGTTACCGATGTGTAATCAATTATGTGGCGCCTCTCGAATTAAAATTTTTGGCATATCTGTACCCCTATGATGACGCCGGTGGTGGGGCGGCGGGTTACCTTTGTGTAATCAATTATGTTGGGCCTCTGGTAATGGAGGGGGGGTCTACCTATGTGAAATCATTGTGTCGAACCTCTCCAATTAAAATTTTGCAATTGTTGATTGCACTCATCTGTACCCCTACGACCGTGGGGGTGAGGGGTGGGGGTTTACCGATGTGTAATCAATTATGTGGCGCCTCTCGAATTAAAATTAATGTTCGCATATCTGTACCCCTATGATGACGCCGGTGGTGGCGGGGCGAGGGGGTGGGGTACCACTGTGTAATCAATCATGTGGGGCCTCTGGTAATGTAGGGGGGGGGGTCTACCTATGTGAAATCATTGTGTCGCACCTCTCCAATTAAAATTTTGTGATTGTTGTTCACACTCATCTGTACCCCTATGATGACGGCGGTGGTGGCGCGGGGTGGGGTACCAATATGTAATCAATTGTGAGGCACCTCCTGAAATTCAAAAAAGAAAAAAAAAAAATCTCAATTCTCCGTATGAATTATAAATTGGGCCGGGAGGACTCATCAGAGCGTGAATGGGCCGGAGTCGGGGGATTGGCGGCTGCAGATTTGCGGCGTCGCACTCGTTTACCGTCAGCCGCCCTCAATGGTGGAGAACATCAAAGGTTGACATGGAAGTCTTCGGAGGTTCACTCATTAAACTTCTCCAATCCATTATTCATTCCTCCTCGGATCCGAGGCCCCACAAATCTCCAGCAATTTGGCCACCGAAGCTTCCGAGGCAGCGACATGAAAGAGCGCTGACGTAGACGAGGGGCTGAGCCGGCGTCCACCCCGTATGGCAGAGGGACAATACCAATCCCCCCAAGACCTCACCGTGGAGATGATGGGCAAACACCACGAGCAACTGATCTGCTGCTAATCTGCTGCTCACACAAAGACACTTCATCAGGACTAGATGAAGAGCTAAGCCCCATCATTGTGCGCCCTCCTTACCCTCAGGGGGAGGGAATCCCAAAAAATGTAAAGCCATAAATGCCGGGACAGGGAACGTTCTCATCTCTCGGACTCATTGAGCAGGGATTTTTGGTGGCCGCTCCTCTGCCCTCCGCCAATGCTCAGAACGTGGCCTAAATTCAGCAGCTCTATTGTGTCCGTGTCCTTTGATCTCATTGTGCGACGGGGTCGTCACAGGACTCGCATTGTGACCGTCGCCCAGACCCAAAAAGTGTGAGAAAAAGCTCACGTCAAGACGGAGCCCAAGAGCCGCGACGTCTCCCCCGCGATGGAAGCTTCTCCCGTCCTGACCTTGCACTTCTTGCTATCTTGAGTTCAAATAATTGACAGAAATTGAAATATATAAATTTGTAAAAAAAAATAAAAAATTAAGTGGTTTTATCATTGTGAATTTGTTTTTTTATTTTAATTTTATGTCCTCTTTTTGTGAGGAAAAGTTCACGACAAAACGAAACAGATCTTATGTGTTTTATTATTATTAAGTATTTTAAAGCGCCATTGATTCCAGGGCGCTGTACATTCGAGGGGGTTACATACAAGTCAAACGAGTACAGTGATAAGGGATAATGACAATTGGCACGACAGAGGGAGAGAGGACCCTACCCGCGAGGGCTTACAATCTACAAGGAGGGGGAAAGAGACAGGAGGTGAGGGGCAGACATGTCTGTGGAGGAAGTAGTGACAAGTTTAGTAAAGGTTATAGGCAAGCCTGAAGAAATGGGTTTTCAGGTTGCTTTTGAAGCTGGTGAAAGTGGAGGAGAGTCCGATGTGTTGGGGCAGTGAGTTCCAGAGTGTGGCTGAAGCACGGGAGAAGTCTTGGATTTATCACCTGTTTCATCTTTTAAGTGACCCTATTCTTCAAAAAAAACAAAAAAACTAAGAAAATTATAATAAAGCCAAATCACAAACAATAAAAAAAAAAAAATGTAATTTGATTTGTTCACTATTCTGATTTGTTTAAAGTTTTGGTTTTGATGTGCGCATTTGTGGTAATTGCATTACTGGTGCGGAAGTTCGCACATCTGTTATTTTACTTTATGCTACTATTTGTCATACTTGATCATCTTCAATAAAACTATATTCTTGAATGTGAAACAAAAATATATCAATTTGGAAACTTCTAAAAACACATAAAACAAAATCGCAAACGATAAAAGTAAAAATTTGGAAACTTATATCTAGAAGTTTCCAAATTTTATAATTTTTTTTTTTTATCATTTGTGAATTTGGTTTTATTATAATTTTATGTTGTCTTTTTTTGTGAGAAAAGTTGACTAAAAGACAAAACAGGCGAAAAAAACATCCAAACATAAATTATAAATTTGGAAACTTTAGATCGATGTCAGGTTTTTTTTGTGTTTGTTTTTATCACCTGCTTCGTCTTCTAGCAAACTTATTCCTAAATTTGGAAACTTAGTTTTGCCTCTATTTTGTGCCGGGGTTTTATCACCTGCTTCGTCTTGTCTGTTTTTTGTCTCATAAAGACAACATGAACTAACCCTGAAATTTAAATATAAAATCTCAATGATCATATGTATTAATTTGGAAACTTACATTTTTTTAATCATTAAATTAAAACTCATTTTATAATGTTGTTATGTTTTCTTTTTGAGCTTTTATCTTTTTATGTGTTTTTATCATTGTGACTTGATATTTTATTATAATTTTATGTTTTCTTTTTGCACATTTTTGGAGTGTATGAGAATAAAGTTAACTATAAGACGAGGCAGACGAGCTGTCACTTATGCCCTGCGGTTGCTGCCCCCCCGTGGAAGCTTCCCTCTCCCTTGCACTTCTTGGTACCTCTGCATCAAAAACTTGATTAAAAGGAAAAAAAAAGTTAATAAATTTGCAGCAAATTTTGATCTAAGTTAATTGTCTATCAAGTTTATTGAAGCCAAGGTATCAAGAAGTGCAAGGTGCGGCCTGGAGAAGCTTCCATCGGAGCAGCGGCCGCGGGGGGGTACATGGCGGCTCATCAGCCTCATCTCAGAAAAAGACAACGTAAAATTATAATAAAATATAAAGTCACAATGATCAAAACACATAAAAAATGATAAATTTTGAAATTTCGATCTGATTGGCGTCCAAATTGCCGCAAAAATCTGCTCCCGATTTTGCCGCAGTCGCGCTCGAACAATGCCTGGTGTGCATGGGGTTTAATTTTTTTTAGTGGTCTCCATGTTTTCCCAATTCTGGCACTTGAAGACCTTGTAGGCAAAGCTTCTCCTAGAATGGAGGGAGGTTGTTAGTGGTTCTCTGGGCATGCTGGGAGTTGTAGTGCAGCACAATTTGTGTAGCGCTCGAGATCAGCACACTGAATATTCACCTCGATTGTACTCGAGAATTCAGCAGCAAAATTCCCCAGGTAAACCGTTTCCAAAATATCCATAATAAATGGGAGAGGAAACCTCGTCAGACCCCGGGGAAATCTATCAGCAAAGGCAAATTTAATTACGGGATTTTGTCTCTAAGGAGTCTGGGTAATTTCCATTACCGGCAGATAACTGTTAAACAAACCGCACAGCGAGTAAGACTATTATACCTGACGATAAGACGCATCCACGGGCAACATCCGCCGTGAGCGCTCCCCCCAAGGAACACTAATGCCTAACGAAATACTTACCTCTGAAATACAGAGAGGTCTGTACTACAGTCCACAAGGGGCAGAGGGATAGTAGTTCTATTCTTGTACATAGGGGGCAGTATTAATAGTTATATTCTTGTCAAGGGGCAGTATTATGATTAATTCTTGTACTGGGGGGGCAGTTTTATATATTATATTTTTGTACATGGGGGATATTATAGTAGTTTATATTTTTGGGTACAAGGGGGCAGTTTATAGTTTTATTTCTTGTAAAAAAGGGGCTATTTGAGTTTATTTTCTTGAACATGGGGGCAGTTTTTTAGTAGTTATATTCTTGTACATAGAGGCAGTATTTTAGTGTTATATTCTTTACATAAGGCATATTATAGTATTAATTTCTTGTACTAGAGGCATTTTTATAGTAGTTTATTTTCTTGTACATGGGGGGCGTATTTAGTAGTTAATTTTTGTACATGGGGGCTATTATAGTAGTTTATTCTTGTACATAGAGGACAGTATTATAGTATTATATTCTTGTACATAGGGGGCAGTTTTTTAAAGTATTTATATTTTGCATGGGGCAGAAAATTATAGTATTTAATTCTTAACATGGGATCAGTATTAAAGTAGTTATATTCTTTACATAGGGGGAAATATTTTTATTAAATTTTCTTGTACATAGGGAGAAAAAATTTTATAGTATTATATTCTTGTACATAGGGGCATATTATAGTATTATATTCTTGTACATAGGGGCAGTGTTAAGTAGTTTTTAAAATGTACACTCCTGTGCTCCACCGTTTTGCAATGTAATACACTTTGTAGTTTTTGATGTTATTTCTTTCTAATTCTCTTTTTCTTCCTGTTTTTGTTCTTTAGGCAGAACTTGGAAAGTCGAGGAGGAGATGTTTCTCTCTCCCAGGACCGGACTTCACTTACGGCCTGAACAGTTTTCTGCAGGAGGGCGGGGTGGCGGAAGGTAGGAGCCGGCGCCATGATCATCATTTATCTGGGATTTTGGTGCTTTCGCCTTTGTGCAACTTTTACCCAAACTATAGACCAGAGCAGATGGGAGTCGTAGTGTAATAAATGGTACTGACCCCAATAAGACGCATTGAGGGGCTCATTGCTGGCAGTGGAGAGGCTGATTGTGAACCCCTCAGACCTGCAGATTATAATGTGGCTGCTGTGAGATAATCTCATGTTTCACGGACCCTTATCCTGTTTCCTGACCCTAAATGAAGTGTCAGGAATCGACCATGGAGACCGGTGGATATGAGGGCGTCACTGGCTTCACTGTAGTCCTAGGGGTGCAGAGGTCGCGCAGGGCCCTGGTGATGTGGGGCCCTATAGCTCTCCTACTGCCGTTTCTTATGGGAATTTTTAGTAGTGGTCCATTATAGTTTATTAGGTCCCGTTCACATCACGTTTTCGCTTCTGTTTGTGGTCCAGCACGTTTATGTATCTGCTGTAGAAACCCGACACCTTCGCTAAATTAGGGCACTTGACCTTTCAATCTGGCTCCGGCGCTGAACCCCCACAAAAAAAAAGGGAAAAACGGATGTGAAAGGGGGGCCCAAAAGATGCCCCCCCCAGAACTGCACTGATTACAATGGGCCTTATTTATCAAAGCTGTCTAATAGTAAAACTGGGCTCTGGTCGGTTGCTGTGAGCTCTGATAATAGGTTTGCATGAGCTCGACGGTTTTCTTTGAGTTCTGATTGGGTTGGGGGGCTCTGATTGGTGCTAGGGGCTCTGATTTGGTCGCTATGAGCTTGATTGGTGACTATGGGGCCCGATTGGGCCATGGGCTCTGATGGTCGCTATGGCCTGATTGGTTTCGCTAAGGGCTCTATTGGTCGCTATGGGTTCAAATTGGGGCTATGGGTTCAGTTTGGCGGCTATGGACTCTGTTTTGGTGGTTGGACCTCTGATTGGTGGCTATGCCTTGTTTGGGTGGCTAGGGTTGATTGGTGGTATGGGCTCTTTTGGTGGTATGGGCTCTGTTTGGGGTTGCTAGGGCTCTGTTTGGGTTAGGGTTGGTTTCTATGGGCTTGTTTGGTTGCTTGGTGGCAATGGCTCTGATGGTGTTTATGAGCCTGAGGGTTTTTTATGGCTTGATTTGGTCGTTTTTGGGATTTGTTTGGTTGCTATGGGCTCGATTGGTAGCTAGAGCTTGGTTGCTATGGGTTCTGATTTGTGGCTATGAGATGGGGGTCGGTTGCATGGGCTCTGGTTGCAAATGAGATTGGTTCTAGGGTTTCTGGTTGCTTGAGAGTGATTGGTTTGCTATGGGCCCCCTGGTTGCTAGCCCGGTTGCTATGAGCGTTTGGGTTTTGCTTGGGTCTGGTTTTGGGCTATGCACTCTGGTTGTATGAGATGTGTTTGGTTGCTGTGGGCCTGGTTTGCTATGAGATGTGATTGGTTGTATGCACCTTGGTTGCATAATTATTGGTGCTTACCCTCTTTGCTAGGGCACTTGGTTGCTATGGATTGATTGGTTGCTGTGGGCTCTGGTTGCTATGCACTCTGGTTGCTATGAGATGTGATTGGTTGCTGTGGGCTCTGGTTGCTATGAGATGTGATTGGTTGCTATGCACTCTGGTTGCTATGAGATGTGATTGGTTGCTATGGGCTCTGGTTGCTATGCACTCTGGTTGCTATGAGATGTGATTGGTTGCTATGGGTAACGGATCCTGTTGTACTACTTTAGTTGTGGCAGATGTGCCCCGTGTTGTCTTCACAGGGGACGGGTTGAGGTTCTGCCTTTCTCGGTGCGGTCATTGGGCTCCATGTTATGGTTCTGTGGTGGGGTCCCTGCGGGTGCTGGGTGCTGCCCATGTTATGGTTGTGTGGAGGGGTCCCTGCGGGTGCTGCCCATGTTATGGTTGTGGGGGGCCCCTTGCGGGTGTGCCCATGTTAGGTTGGTGGGGGGTCCCTGGGGGCGGGGTGTCCCCATGTTATGGTTGTTGGGGGGGTCCCGCGGGCGTGGGGCTGCCCATGTTATGGTTTGTGTGAGGGGTCCCTGCGGGGCGGGGTGTGCCATGTTATGGTTGTGTGAGGGGTCCCTGGGGGTGTGCCCTTTATGGTTGTGTGGAGGGTCCCTGGGGGCGGGTCCCCCATGTTTGGTTTGTGTGGGGGGGGTCCCTGGGGCGCGGGTGTGCCCTTTTGTTTGGTTGTTGCAGGGGTCCCCTTTGGGGGCCGGGGCCCTGGGTGTGCCCATTTTTATGGTTGTGTGAGGGTCCCTGGGGTGCTCCCCATGTTAGGGTTTGGGGAGGGGCCCCCTGTGGGCGGTTTTGGGTGCGGGGCCCTTTTTTGGTTGTGTGGAGGGGCCCCTCGGGCGCTGGGTCTGCCCTTTGTGGTTTGTGGGGGGTCCCTGGGGTGCCTGCCCTGTTATGGGTGTGGAGGGGGCCCCTGCGGGGTGCCCATGTTATGGTTTGGGGAGGGGGTCCCTCGGGGCGGGGCCCCTGTTATGGTTGTGTGGGGGGCCCTGCGGGGCTGGGTGCTGCCCTGTTTGTTTTTGGGGAAAGGGGTCCTCGGGCGCTGGGTGCTGCCCATGTTATGGTTGTGTGGAGGGGTCCCTGCGGGTGCTGCCCATTTTTAAGGTTGTAGTGGGGGGGGCCCTGTGGTGTGGGGGTGCGGGGCCTGTTAGGGTTGTGTGGGGGGTCCCGGGGGTGCGGGGGTGCTGCCCATGTTATGGTTGTGTGGGGGGGCCCTGCGGGGGGGGGCTGGCCCATTTTTGGGTTGTGTGGAGGGGTCCCTGGGGGCTGGGTGCGCCCATGTTATGGTTGTGTGGGGGGTCCCTGGGGGCGCGGGGTGCTGCCCAGTTATGGTTTTTGGGTGGGGTCCCTGGGCGTGGGTGCTGCCCATGTTAGGTTGTGTGGGGGGGCCCCTTTGGGGTGCTGCCCATTTTTGGTTTGGTGGAGGGGCCCCTGCGGGGCCGGGGTGCTGCCCTTTTAAAGGTTGTGGGGGGGGGTCCCTGGGGCGCGGGTCTGCCCAGTTATGGTTGTGTGGTGGGGTCCCTGCGGGCGCTGGGGGCTGCCCATTTTTATGTTGTTGGGGGGGTCCCTGCAGGTGCTGCCCATGTTATGGTTGTGTGGAGGGGTCCCTGCGGGGGGGGGTTGCCCATTTTGGGTTGTGTGGCGGGGTGCCTGCGGGGGCTGGGGGCTGCCCATGTTAGGGTTGGTGGGGGGTTTCCTGCGGGCGCGGGGTGCTGCCCATGATAGGGTTGTGTGGAGCGGTCCCTGCGGGTGCTGGGGGTTGGTTTGGGGGGTCCCGCGGGGCTGGGTCGCCCAGTTATGGTTGTGGGAGGGGCCCCGGGGGCCCCTGGGCCCAAGTTATGGTTGTGGGAGGGGTCCCTGGGGCCGGGGGTGCTGCCCAGGTTATGGTTGTGGGGGGGGTCCCTGGGGGGGGGTGTGCCCCTTTATGGTTGTTTGGAGGGGTCCCTGCGGGCGCTGGGTTCTGCCCATGTTATGGTTGTGTGGAGGGGTCCCTGCGGGTGCTGCCCATGTTATGGTTGTGTGGAGGGGTCCCTGCGGGTGCTGCCCATGTTATGGTTGTGTGGAGGGGTCCCTGCGGGTGCTGCCCATGTTATGGTTGTGTGGTGGGGTCCCTGCGGGTGCTGGGTGCTGCCCATGTTATGGTTGTGTGGAGGGGTCCCTGCGGGTGCTGCCCATGTTATGGTTGTGTGGAGGGGTCCCTGCGGGTGCTGCCCATGTTATGGTTGTGTGGAGGGGTCCCTGCGGGCGCTGGGTGCTGCCCATGTTATGGTTGTGTGGAGGGGTCCCTGCGGGTGCTGCCCATGTTATGGTTGTGTGGAGGGGTCCCTGCGGGCGCTGGGTGCTGCCCATGTTATGGTTGTGTGGAGGGGTCCCTGCGGGCGCTGGGTGCTGCCCATGTTATGGTTGTGTGGAGGGGTCCCTGCGGGTGCTGCCCATGTTATGGTTGTGTGGAGGGGTCCCTGCGGGTGCTGCCCATGTTATGGTTGTGTGGTGGGGTCCCTGCGGGCGCTGGGTGCTGCCCATGTTATGGTTGTGTGGTGGGGTCCCGCGGGGCGGGGGTGCGCCCATTTTTTGGTTGTGTGGTGGGTCCTGCGGGCGCGGGGTTGCTCCCCCTTTAGGGTTTTGTGTGGAGGGGCCCCCTCGGGGTGGGGCTGCCCATTTTGGGTTTGGTGGTGGGGTCCCTGCGGGTTCTGCCCTTTTTTTTTTTTTTTTGGGTGGTTGGGGGGTCCCTGGGGGCTGGTGTCCCCCTTTTTGGGTTTTGTTGGGGAGGGGTCCCTGGGGTGGGGGCCCAGTTAGGGTTGTTTGGGGGGGCCCCCGGGGTGCTGCCCATTATGGTTGTTGGGGGGGCCCCCTGGGGGGGTGGCCATGTTATGGTTGTGTGGGGGGCCCCTGGGGGGCTCCCCATGTTTTGGTTGTGTGGGGGGGTACCCTGCGGGTGCTGCCCATGTTATGGTTGTGTGGTGGGGTCCCTGCGGGTGCTGCCATTTTAGGTTGTGTGGGGGGTTTTCCCTGGGGGCGTGGGTGCTGCCCATGTTAGGGTTGTGTGGTGGGGTCCCGCGGGTTGGGGGCCCCATGTTTGGTTGTGTGGGGGTCCCTGGGGGGTGCTGCCCATGTTATGGTTCTGTGGAGGGTCCCTGGGGGGGGTGTGCCCATGTTATGGTTGTTGGGGGTCCTGGGGGGTTGTGCCCCAGTTATTTTGTGTGGAGGGGTCCCTGCGGGTGCTGCCCATGTTATGGTTGTGTGGTGGGGTCCCTGCGGGTGCTGCCCATGTTATGGTTGTGTGGAGGGGTCCCTGCGGGTGCTGCCCATGTTATGGTTGTGTGGAGGGGTCCCTGCGGGTGCTGGGTGCTGCCCATGTTATGGTTGTGTGGTGGGGTCCCTGCGGGCGCTGGGTGCTGCGGGTGCACGGTTGGCCTGACCTCTCTTCTCCTCTTCAGCCATCGGTCACTGGCGGGCGGTGGAGGCCAGGGCTCATCAGAGGAAGCTGGAGAGCGACTTCATCGCCCTGAACCGGGAGGCCGTGAAGTGGGGGGGTCCGGCAGCGAGCCCCAAGCCTTCCAAAAAACCCCCACCAGATGTGGCCCCCCCACCCGGAGGAGGGCCAACCCGCGCGGGTGCGCGCGGGGGGATGACTTGGGCACTCACAAGGTGAGAGGGGGAGGGGCGCTTTCAGCAAAAACACGAAAACCTTTGGTACGGCCAACCCGCCAGTTGAATAGGGGGGTTTGCCTTGTTGGGTTTGGGGGCCCCGTATCTCCGTTCCCCTGATTTCCCTGGTTAGGAGCCCTCGTAAAGCGTCTGTAATTTACGTGGCGTAGGAGGGATGAAAAACCATCAATTGACCATTTCACAATTTCTCTGGGTTGGAATAAGCACGTCCAGGGGCGAACGACGGGAGGTCAGAAGGGAACCTGCCCCAAAATGGTCCGGGAAAAATTCAAATAGCCCAGCCGTTAAAGGGGGGGTTTTAAACTGGCCAAAAACTTAAAGAAAGGGAACTTTTTTAAGGTCCCCGGGGGGGTTTTTTTTCCCCCAGGGTGTTTTTTAGGGCCCCCTGGGGGTTTTAGGCCACCAGTGGGGGTGGTTCTTGGGGGCCCCCAGTGGGGGGGGAAAATTGGGGGGTTCTTGGGGGCCCATGGGGTGTTTTTTGGGGGCCACCAGGGGTGATTTTGGGTCCCCAGGGGGTTTTTTGGGGGTTGGGGATTCTTGGGGGCCCCCCAGTGGGAAAATGATTCTTGGGGCCCCAGTGGAGTGATTCTTGGGCCCCCCCAGTGGGTGATTCTTGGGGCCCCAAGGTGGGAGTTTATTCTTGGGGCCACCCTGGGTGATTCTTGGGGGGCCACCAGTGGATGATTTTGGGGCCCCAGTGGAGTGATTCTTGGAGGCCACCAGTGGAGTGATTTTTGGAGGCCACCGTGGAGTGATTCTTGGAGGCCACCAGTGGAGTGATTCTTGAGGCCCCAGTGGAGATGATTTTTGGAGGCCACCGTGGAATGATTCTTGGGGGAAAAAGGCCACCAGTGGAATGATTCTTGGAGGCCACCAGTGGAGATGATTCTTGGAGGCCACAGTGGAGATGATTTTTGGAGGCCCCCAGTGGAGATGATTTTGGAGGCCACCCGTGGAGATGATTCTTGGAGGGCCCCCAGTGGAATATTCTTGGAGGCCACCGTGGAGGTTTTTGGGGTTTCTTGGGGCCACCAGTGGAGGTGATTCTTGGGGGCCCCCATGGAGTGATTCTTGGAGGCCACCATGAATGATTCTTGGGGGCCACAAAGTTTTGGGGAAGGTTTATTCTTGGAGGCCACCCGTGGAATGATTTTGGAGGCCCGTGGAGTATTCTTGGGGCCACCAGTGGGGGTTTGGGGAAATTTTTTTGGGGCCCCCCCAGTGGAGTTTTTCTTGGGGCCCCACCAAAAGGGTTTTGGGGATGATTTTTCCTACCCTACAGGTCCTGTACATAACTGCACACATCTCCCTCTGCCTCTCTTTCTCTGTGTTTTCTCCCTGGCCAGGCTCAGGGACCCCGCGGCCTTTCCCCTTTTCCCCTCTGTGCCATTCTGAGCCTGTGAGTCACTCAGCCTTCAGAAACACAAGCCCTGTTCCATAATCCCCAGGTCTAATGAACTGGACCTTGTCCACCATATACTCCTATGGTTTTAAATAGGGCGCTAGGAAAGCAGGGGACCCGTGAGCAGTGTAACACTGAAAGTGATGTTGTTTTAGGGAAAACCCCAATTCCGTTCTAGAATATGTGCAGGGGACCAGGGGAAAGTGGGGCGGGAGCCTGGGAGTTGCTGGGCGGCCATATTGCTCAGCCCCTTGCTTTCCCGGAGAAACCTATGACTAAATTGGTTTCCAAGAATCAGTGGCCCCTGGTCCCAATATCCCTTTATCCCCGGAACATTGGTTTCTATAAAAAAAAACAAAAAAAAAAACAGCGCCGCCCTTTTCCCCAGGTTGTGTCTGGTATTGCAGCTCAGTCCCATTCACTTCAATGGAGCCCACTGGCAATGCCAGGCACTACCTGCAGTCAGGGGTGGCGCTGTTTCTACTCTCCTACCCTTCGCCTATATCGGGACTCTATAGCCTAAAGGGTTAAGGAGCCGGGGAGGGAGGCGGACACTTAGCCGAGGAGCCGCCGGACGGGGGGCAGCGTACGGGGCTCTGCAGAGGGAAAATTGAAGGGTTTTTTAAAAAAAGGGATTTAAGACAATTTTTTTATAGCGACTTAAAATTAATTGCAGCCAAATGAATCCGTTCCATTACTCTGCAAACGGCGCGGCCATAAAGCTTCATCATGATCAGGGCCGCGCCGCCGCCGCGTGACAGCCCCGCGCCGCAAAGTGCCCGCAAAGAGGCCTTTTATGGATCAAAAGTATCCCCCGAGCCGGCCCCAATCAGCATCAATTCTGCTTAATTCCTCAGTAAATGGAGGTTAAATTGTGGAAGGAGATGGCGGGCGGGGGGAGGGCGGCGGCGCTACCTGGCACTCAGGCCGCCCCAGAAATATGCCCGGTCAATGGGTTTTGGGGGAGATTTTGGGCATAAAAAGGGAAAGGGGAAGCGGGAAAGGCGAGTGGAAGGCAAGGATATGGGGGCATATTTAGGGGGGTCCTCGCTAGGTTCAATGGGCCCCCTTACAATCCCAGTTCAGGGAGGGATCAAGATAATGGTCAAATGGAACATGCTCAGGGGTGTGCCTAAAAGAGACCAAATGGGGCGCCCTGTTATGGTGTCAGGTTGTGATGCCCAGGACAGAAGGGTCAGCTGCCTGGGTGCCCATCTACCTGCGTTACGACCTTCAGGCCAGTCTCTGCCCCTTACAGTTACCGCAGTGAGGGGGAGTTCTAAACTGGTTTTATGACCCTTAGGCCAATTGCAGTCCCAGTTCATAGAGGGATCAAGGTTATGGTCAAATCGGCCAAAAGAAATTGCTGAGGGGTGCCTAAAAAACCCTGGTATGGTGTCGGGTTTAGACGCCCAGGACGGGAAAAGTTTTGGGGCTTTGGGTTTCCCCTTTACCCTAAAAAATTTTAACCAAATTTTCCACCCTTGCGGCTACCCAGGAGAAAGAAGTCCTGAACTGGTTTTGGACCTTAGGGTAAATTTCTATCCCAGTTCACGGAGGGATCAGTGTTCTGGTCAAATTGGCCCGGGGGGGGGGGGGGGGGGGGCCTAAGGAGACCAAAAGGGCACCTAGTTTGATGGCGGGGTTTTGACCCCAGGACGAAGGGTCCGGCCTCTTAGTTCCCAGGGAGGGGAAATCCTGCACTGTTTATCACCTTAGGGCGTTTTATGCCCCCCGTTCCCCCCGAGAGGGGAGTCCTGACTGGTTTTTTACCCTTAGGCCCGTTTCTGCCCCTCGTTCCCCAGAGAGGGGAGTCCTGCACTGGTTTTATGACCCTTAGGCCCGTTTCTGCCCCTCGTTCCCCAGAGAGGGGAGTCCTGCACTGGTTTTATGACCCTTAGGCCAGTTTCTGCCCCTCGTTCCCCAGAGAGGGGAGTCCTGCACTGGTTTTATGACCCTTAGGCCAGTTTTTGTCCCTCGTTCCCCAGAGAGGGGAGTCCTACAATGGTTTTATCACCCTTAGGCCAGTTTTTGTCCCTCGTTCCCCAGAGAGGGGAGTCCTGCAATGGTTTTATCACCCTTAGGCCAGTTTACTGCCCCTCGTTCCCCAGAGAGGGAGTCCTGCACCGGTTTAATCACCCTTACGCCAGTTACAGCCCCTCGTTCCCCAGAGAGGGGAGTCCTGCACTGGATTTATCACCCTTATGCCAGTTACTGCCCCTCGTTCCCCAGAGAGGGGAGTCCTGCACTGGTTTTATCACCCTTAGGCCAGTTTCTGCCCCTCGTACCCCAGAGAGGGGAGTCCTGCACTGGTTTTATCACCCTTAGGCCAGTTACTGCCCCTCGTTCCCCAGAGAGGGGAGTCCTGCACTGGTTTTATCACCCTTAGGCCAGTTTCTGCCCCTAGTTCCCCAGAGAGGGGAGTCCTGCACTGGTTTTATCACCCTTAGGCCAGTTTCTGCCCCTTGTTCCCCAGAGAGGGGAGTCCTGCACTGGTTTTATTACCCTTAGGCCAGTTTCTGCCCCTCGTTCCCCAGAGAGGGGAGTCCTGCAATGGTTTTATCACCCTTAGGCCAGTTTTTGTCCCTCGTTCGACAAAGAGGGGAGTCCTGCAGTGTTTTTGTTTTTAACGGGGTTGTCTCCTCTCTTTGGACCAGACACCATAGCAGCCACTTGTTAGGTGCAGCCTTGAGCACACGGAGTCGGCTGTGCAGGGCCGGGACAAGGCATTTTGGTGCCATCGGCAAGAACACCCAATGGCCCCCCCCCCCCTCACACCCCAAAAAATGCCCCCCCCCCCCCTCCCTACACACACACACACACACTAATTCCTCTCACCCCTGCGCCAGGTCCTGTCACTAATTTTCTGCACATTCCACATAGCTCCAGATCCATCACCTCAATGCAGTCACATGCACCCTAATGAAAATATCACCAACTGACAAATTTGCTTTTTTCAAAATCGCTCCCAAAACCCCAAACTATTATACTTAGGTTCAAATATTCGCTGCCAGACCCCACATGTGACTATCAGCTGTACACAGGCTCTGAAGACATATACCACCGCCATACAGTGACCAGATAGTGGGGATACCAGTTGTATGTAGAGCTCTGCAGAAATATAAGTGATTATCCCTGCTGTTACATTTAGTGATCACAGGAGACGTCTTTTCTGATCAGACGTCGTTCACCTTTCCCTTTTCTTCTCCATCCGGTTCACACCTTCATGCTGATTGCTCCTAGGCCAATACTCGGTCCCTGAGATTTGGGACACAAAATAATCTTAGAATCCTCACATATAGATATGCCCTCTCAGTCAGGCAGGTATATCTATATTGTTCGCTTAGACAGGTAGGTATATAAATATAGGGGCACTCAAGCAGGTATATAGATATAGGGGCACTCAAGCAGTATATAGATTATGGGTCACACTCGGCAGGGTATATAGATATAGGTCACTCTCAGGCAGGTATATGATATAGGGTCACTCTCAGGCAGGTAAATAGCATATAGGGTCATCTCGGCAGGTAAATAGTTGGGCTCAGGCAGGTTTATATAGTGGGCTCAGGCAGTATTATAGCTTAGGGCCTCAGGCAGGGTATATGCTTAGGGGCCACAGGCAGGCGTTATAGGGGCAGTCAGGCACTTAAAAATAACATTTATACTCACCTTGCCTGCTTCCCAGGCGTGCGCTCCTCTTCTTTTCCGGCCGCGCGCTCCTCCGGCAGCTCCTCGGGCGCACAGCCTATGACGCGCTGTGCGCCCGAGGGAGGCAGCGTCGCGATGACATCACTTCATCGCGCGCTGCCATGCTGGGCGCGCGGGGCCGCGGCGGGTCCTCAGCGCTATGAGGACCCGGCGGCCCCTGTGTCGGCCCTGCGGCTACCGGAGGATCCAGCGATCCTCCGTGAGCGGGTCCGACACTGGTCTGCGGGCATGGAGCGCTCGCTCTCTGCTCTGCATGAACGGTCACAGAGACCGCCGGCGCTTCATGGCCCACGGCAGCGGCCTGGAGCCCGGCAGGTTCGGGGCCCTGCGCCCCTTAGGGATAGGCAGAGGTAGGTGCCCTAGGCGATCGCCTACCTCTGCCTACCCGTCGTCCCGCATCTGCGGCTGTGGTCCCTGGGACAGGGCGGATGGTGTTATGTGATCCTCCACCTGTAGAGGGCACTGTAGCGATCTCACACTGCATTTAGTTTATCCAGACTTTTCTATATGGACTGGAGCAGCCATATTGTGTAGGAGACAAAATTCTCCGCCTGCAGCCACCACTAGGGGGAGCCTAATGTATACAGACATTAGTGAGCTCAATAAGGGCAGTGGTAAGTGAGCGCCCCCTAAGGCCGGGATCCCACAGTGCAGCAACTGAGTAATGGTGACCCAGCGGCCGCCGTCGCCTGCACGAGTTTGCTGTTAACATCCCTGTTTATCTTGAAAACTTGTACAGCCATTAGGGGGCGCCACTTGGTTAACTGCACAGCAGTATAAGAAATCTGGAAAAGGATGAGGTGCTGGACCCCCATACTGATGCACTGTAACGAACCCTCAGCTGTTGTATGGTAGGTCTGTACCTGACTATACCGTGGAGCTCTGTGAAGAATCTACATAGCAGCTCGATTGGTCAGAACCATAACACTCCACCGCGCCTTTCGCCGACCGCCGCTCATACGGGGCTCCATGAGGAAAAGGTAAGGGTGCCCAACATGCGGGGGGGCTGTGTGGGGCTTAGTCTTCAGCTGGGGGGGCCCCTGGTTTCTCCATTGCAGAGTCTCGTTAAGTTGTTGTCGGCGCGGATGGAAGCGTTAACGATCTGTCAGTGCTGCGGAGCTGTCACTCAGGATCCTGCGTCCTCACAGAGACCGGAGCTGTCAATCCTCCGAAGACGGCGCGAGGCGCCTGACTGACAGCTTCATCCCGTGTCCCGTCTGCTGCTGCTGCAGGACATGATGGGGAAAGTAGTGCAGACAGTGTATCACACAGGATGGGATTAGATACACAGCTCAGCAGGGAGTATCACACAGGATGGGATTAGATACACGGCTCAGAAGATGGTATCACAAAGGATAGGATTAGATACACGGCTCAGAAGATGGTATCAACAGGATGGGATTGATACACAGCCAAGGGAGTATCACACGGGAGGGGATTAGATACAGGGTCAGAAATGGTATCACACGGATAGGATTGTCCCGGGGCTCAAAAGATGGTATCACACCCGGATGGGTTTAGATCAGGTCAGCAGAGGACACACGGGATGGTTAGATCACGGCTCAGCGACTGTATCACCGGGATAGATTAGATACATGGCCAGCAACGGATCCACAGGATAGATTAGATACAAAAGCCCCAAGACGGTATCACACAGGAAGATTAATACCAGCTCAGCAGACGGTATCACACAGCGGGATTAGTACACAGTCAGCAACTACACACAGGATAGGATTAGATACACGGCTCAGCGGGGATCAAACAGGAAGGATTAGATACAGGGCTCAGCAGAAAGTACACACAGGATGGATTAATACGGGGCTCACAGACGTATCAACAGGAAGTTTGTACCCCACTCAGCAACAAATAAACACGGATAGGATTAGATACAGGGCTCAGCAGACAGTATCAACAGGATGGGTTTAAATACACAGCTCAGCAGACGGTATCAACAGGATGGGTTTAGATACACGTCACAAAAATTTATAACAGGATAGGAAAATACACAGCTCAGCAACAAAACACACAGGATGGGATTAGTATGGGGCTCAGCAAAAAATTCACACGGATGGTTTAGATACACACTCAGCAACAGTACCACGGATGGATTAGATTACACAGCTCAGCAGACAGTATCACAGAGGATAGGATTAGATACATCAGCTCCTGTACTGGCGACATGCCGCTCTGTGGCACGTGCGGAATTAGCGGGATGTCCGGACCATCAGGTGCCGTCCGGCTCAGGTGACGTGCCGGATTAGCGGGGTGTCCGGACCATCGGTCCCAAGGCTCGGGACGTCCCGGATTTGGGGTTTGGACCTCGGGTGCCAAAGGGGCCAGGTGACTCCCCGATAGCGGGCTGTCCGGACCATCAGGTGCCATGAGGCTCAGGTGACGTGCCGGATTAGCGGGGTGTCCGGACCATCAGGTGCCATGAGGCTCAGGTGACGTGCCGGATTAGCGGGATGTCCGGACCATCAGGTGCCATGAGGCTCAGGTGACGTGCCGGATTAGCGGGATGTCCGGACCATCAGGTGCCATGAGGCTCAGGAGTGGTTTTTTAGCGGGGGCCCGCCCATCGGGTCCATGGGCCCAGGGGAGTCCGGTTTAGCGGGATGTCCGGACCATCAGGTGCCATGAGGCTCGGTGAGTGCCGGATTGGGGGGGGTGCCCGGACCATCAGGGCCCCCCGGCTCATGGGGGGGGGGGGTTTTTTAATCCCGTCGGGGCCCCTTTTGCGCTCCCTCCTCTCGTCTTCGCTGCCTTTTGCTTTGTTGCACGATTCATAAAAAAGCCATTTTTCATGGCTGCCCCCCCTCCCCGCTCCTTCACCATCAGACAGAGATTTATACTCTCCCTGACGCCTGTGGCATCCACAACTGGGGAGGGGTCACGGGGGGCGCTGATGGGACAATAATGGATACAGTGAGGGGGTCCCCAGGGCTTTGTCCGGCCGGGTACCCCATCCATCAGCCAGCAGAACCCATGCCAAGGTCAGCACTAACGAGCCCGTGCCAGCGGCCCCCGTGGGGAAAGCTCCAATCAGCAGCCTCGAATTCTCGCTCTAACGTATGATCCTTACAAGGTGAGGGGGCGGAGGGGGAGCCGGCGGTTTTGGGGCAAATCTACCTGCTCAGCTTCTCCAGAAAGTCAGTTACGGCACCAGCAGAACAGTGAGCGCAGCTCCGGAGGATAATACAGGATGTAACTCAGGATCAGTACAGGATAAGTAATGTATGTACAGTGACTGCACCAGCAAAAAGTACGCAGCTCTGGAGGATAATACAGGATGTAACTCAGGATCAGTACAGGGTAATAATGTTGTACAGTAGTGCACCCCCAGAATAGTGAGCCACTCTGGGGGATGTACAGGATGTAACTCAGGTCTTCAGGGTAAGTAATGTATGTACACAGTACTGCCCAGCAAATATGAGGCACTCTGGGGGAAATACAGGATATAATCAGGGTAGTACAGGGTAAGTAATGTATGCACAGTGACTGCACCAGCAGAATAGTGAGGCGCTCTGGAAATAATACGGATGTAAATCAGGGTCAGTAAGGTAAATAAAGTAGTACACGTGACTGCACCAGCAGAATAGTGAGTGCACTCTGGAGGAAATACAGGATGTAAATCAGGATCATACAGGATAATAAAGTTGTACATGACTGCACCACAAATATGAGCGAAAACTCTGAGGATATATAGGAAACTCAGGATCAGTACAGGGTAAGTAATGTATTTACAAGTGACTGCACCACAGAATATGAGTGAGCTCGGAGGTAATACAGGATTTAAACTCAGGGAAATACAGGAAAGTAATGTATGACAGTGATGCCCAGCAGAATAGTGAGCGCAGCTTTGGAGGATAAAACAGGGTGTAACTCAGGGTCAGTACGGATAAGTAAGTATGTACATTTACTGCACCAGCAGAATATGAGGCAGCCTGGAGGATAATACGGATATAACTCGGATCAACAGGGTAAGTAATGTTTGTACAGTGACTGCACCCAGAAAGTGAGTGCAGCTTGGGGTAAATACGGGTTAACCAGATCCCGTACAGGATAATTAATGTATGTACGTGACTGCACCAGCAGAATTGAGTGCAGCTTGGATTAATACAGGATGTAAATCAGGTCAACGGAAAAAAGTAATGTATGTACTACTGCACCAGCAAATAGTGATGCAGCTCTGGAGGATAAAACAGGAGTAACCAGGACAGTACAGGATAAGAAATGTATCTACAGTACGGGACCAGAGAATAGTGAGCGCAGCTTTGGAGAATATACAGGATGTAACTCGGGATCATACAGGATAAGTAATGTATGTACACAGTGATTGCACCGCAAAATAGTGAGCGCAGCTCTGGAGGATAATACGGATGTAACCCAGGTCATAAAGGTAATAAGTTTTACAGTGACTGCACCAGAAATAGTGGGCCCAGCTCGGGGAGGATAATACAGGGTAATCGGGAAAAGTACAGGATAAGAAATGTTGTACAGTGACTGCCCAGCAAAATATGAGGCAGCTCGGAGATAATTTGGGGACCCCTTTGACCTTGCGCGGCCTTTCCAGCCGCCATGTCTTGTACTAATTTGGGTATAACACTAATTGAAGGCAGCGCGGGGAGAGTCTGGGTAAATTGCCGGTGACCTTTCCTTACAGATTTAGCACGGTCTTTCCCCGTATTAGGGGTCTTTTTGCAGGGAAAAATTAAAAAAACCCTCCCCACCCTGAAACCCAGTGGCCTCTTTACTAATTAGCTGCAGCAGCCGCGGTGCATACGGATCAGCGCCGCACGCACTTTCCTTGGCTCAGTGTTTGTTGCAGGCACGATCCTCCCGGGGGAGGGGACCATTACAGGAGGGGATGGAGCGGCTTTACCTGAGCTGTAATGACACGACTGCGGCCCTCCCGCTGCGCTACACGGAGAGACAGGTGTGCCCATTGTTCCTGGGGTGATAGGGGAGGGGGGGCGGAACAGAAATGGTGGACACTGGACAGGTCAGCACTAGATGGGTGCGCTCTCAGGTACTGTCTGTAGCATGAGAACGCTGCCCCCTACAGGTCACTGCAGCTGGGGTATGACCGGCTCCTGGCTCTCATAATCAGGGGCAGAACTGGAATCCATTGGGCTCCATAGCAAAATGAGATCGGTCCCACGACCGTATGACCGGACGCTGAAACCGAAGCGTAAAAGGTATGAAAAATACCGACCTATTGGAGAACCCGCATCGTAGCGCCCGACAGCGGAGACCCCGCTGCTGCTACCCTAGAAACATTTACATTTTGTTCCTGAGTTCCTGGCCTGGGGCCTCCACAACCTCTGGGCCCCGTAGCTGCTGTTATGACCACATCGGTAACAATATTGTCTGGTTTTAGGGTGGACCAAGGGTGGGGATTAAATTGGGCAATTGCACGTGGCCCCCTATTACTAGGGGATTTCTGAGGCGGGAAGGAATCAGTGCAGTTTTTAGGGTGGCCAGGAAACAACTCACGGTGGGCCCCAAAGAATCACTCCACTGGTGGCCCAAAATCATCTCACTGTGCCCAAATCGCTCACTGGTGGCCCCAAGAATCACTCACGGTGCCCCAAATCACCTCCACTGGTGGGGACCAAGAATCACCTCCACTGGTGGGGACCAAGAATCACCTCCACTAGTGGGCCCCAAATATCGCCTCCACTGGTGGGGACCAAGAATCGCCTCCACTGGTGGGGCCCAAGAATCGCCTCCACTGGTGGGGCCAAAGAATCGCCTCCACTGGTGGGGCCAAAGAATCATCTCCACTGGTGGCCCCAAGAAACAACTCCACTGGGGGCCCCAGGAATCACCTCCACTGGTGGGGACCAAGAATCACCTCCACTGGTGGGGACAAATAATCACCTCCACTGGTGGGGACAAATAATCACCTCCACTGGTGGGGACCAATAATCACCTCCACTGGTGGGGACAAATAATCACCTCCACTGGTGGGGACAAATAATCACCTCCACTGGTGGGGACCAAGAATCACCTCCACTGGTGGGGACCAAGAATCATCTCCACTGGTGGGGACCAAGAATCATCTCCACTGGTGGGCCAAGAAATCACCTCCACTGGGGGGGACCAAGAATCATCCTCCATGGTGGTCCCAAGAATCACCTCCACTTTTTGGGTTCACCAAGAATAAAACTCCACTGGTGGTCCCAAGAATCAGCCTCCCACGGGTGGGGCCCAAAATCACCTCCTTGGAGGGGACCAAGAAATCACCTCACTGGGGGGACCAAGAATCACCTCCACTGGGTTGGAACCAAGAATCACTCCCTGGGGGGGAACCAAGAATCACCTCCACTGGGGGGGTCCCAAGAATCCACCTCCACTGGTGGGCCCAAGAATCACCTCCACTGGTGGGCCCCAAGAATCACCTCCACGGGTGGGGCCCTAAGAATCAGCTCCACGGGTGGGGACCAAAAAATCACCTCCACGGGTGGGGACCAAGAATCACCTCCATTTGGGGGACCCAAGAATCACCTCCACTGGTGGGCCCAAAAAACACCTCCACTGGTGGGGACCAAGAATCACCTCCACTGGTGGGGACCAAGAATCACCTCCACTGGTGTGCCCCAAAATCACCTCCACAGGTGGGCCCCAAAAATCACCTCGAATGGTGGGCCCCAAGAATCACCTCCACTGGTGGGCCCCAAGAATCACCTCCACTGGTGGGGACCAGGAACCACCTCCACTGGTGGGGACCAAGAATCACCTCCACTGGTGGGCCCTAAGAATCACCTCCACGGGTGGGCCCCAAGAATCACCTCCACTGGTGGGCCCCAAGAATCACCTCCACTGGTGGGCCCTAAGAATCACCTCCACTGGTGGGCCCTAAGAATCACCTCCACTGGTGGCCCTAAGAATCACCTCCACTGGTGGGCCCCAAGAACCAACTCCACTGGTGGCCCTAAGAATCACCTCCACTGGTGGGCCCCTAAGAATCAGCTCCACTGGAGAGCCCCAATAATCACTTCCACTGGTGGCCCCAAGAATCACCTCCACTGGTGGACCCCAAGAATCACCTCCACTGGTGGCCCCAAGAATCACCTCCACTGGTGGCCCCCAAGAATCACCTCCACAGGTGGCCCCAAGAATCACCTCCACTGGTGGGCCCCAAGAATCACCTCCACTGGGGGGCCCCCAAAGAATCACCCCCCACTGGTGGGCCCCAAGATCACCTCCACTGGTGGCCCCAAAAATCCCCTCCACTGGGGGCCCCAAAAGAACCCTCCACGGGGGGCCCCCAAAATCCCTCCATGGTGGCCCCAAGAATCACTCCACTGGTGGCCCCAAGAATCACCCCACTGGTGGTCCCCAAGAATCACCTCCACTGGGGGGCCCCAAGAATCACCTCCACTGGTGGGCCCCAAGAACACCCCCACTGGTGGGGACCAAGAATCACCCCCACTGGGGGGGACCAAGAATCACCTCCACGGGGGGGCCCAAAATCACCTCCACTGGTGGGCCCAAAAATCACCTCCATGGTGGGCCCCAAAATCACCTCCATGGGGCCCCAAAATACACCCCTCCACTGGTGGGCCCATCATCTCGTCCCCCACGTATTTCAGTTGATCTTGGCACTATATGGCGTTACTAGCAGTACCCACTTTGCTTGTTGCCCCGGGGCTAATTTTTTTACATAACCGACCCCGATCACTCATCCTATAAGACATTGTTTGGGTGCAGCCCATAGAGTCGCCCTCCGGGGGCCTGCGCTCTACCTCTTTGTTTTATATAGTGCTTCCCACAGTTTTGGGGGGTTTTTTGTTGCTATTTTCATCATTTGGGTTTAAAAAAGTTGAAAAAAAAATCTTAAAATCTCTAAAAATCCTGAGAAATAATTCTAAAAAGAGAAGTTGCTGGCGAGTCGGCGTCACCCGGAGCCGCTGTAATCGTACTCGAAGGAGGACGTACAGGGAATTTGTACAGAAAAATCCTGCCTCGGCCGCGACCCGTCAAGCTGCACTTTTAATTCTGTAAGTTTGTGCGCCCCCCCCCCCCAACCCCTTATCCTAATAATGTGCCCCCCTCCCGCGCGCATATCTAGATATTTTAATCCTGCTGTCTGCAGCGCGAGGCTTATCAAGAGCTAAATCAGGGCCGCGCCAGGAAAGGCCTCAGCGCTGTCATTGATTTCCTCGCAAGCAAAAAATCGCCTCCGGCTACTGAACCGAATTAGTAGTCACTGATGACCAATTATTTTTGCCCATAGTGAACGGAGAGGCAAGACTAAAAATCCGGTTTGTCAGACCCAAGGCTCGCGCGGCTCCAACACCTTTCAAGGCGCCTCCTCCCGCCGGAGCCTCTGATGACTCCGCGCCGCAACTTTTTCTCTTATTTTTTTTTTTTTTATTATATAATTTTTTTTTTTTTTTGTTATCTGAAAAGTTTTAATGAGCTGGCGGCTCTGCTGATGACCTGCCATCAACGGCGCCCCCTCTATCCTCGGCGGAGCGCTCGCTGGCAAGGAAGGCGAGCGCACACACAGATGCAAAGTGTCAGCTTTCACAGCGGCCGCGCGCGCAGACCCTCGTAAAGAAACTTTCACAGCGGCCGCGCGCAGACCCTCGTAAAGAAGCTTTCACAGCGGCCGCGCGCAGACCCTCGTAAAGAAACTTTCACAGCGGCCGCGCGCAGACCCTCGTAAAGAAGGTGTCGGTTTCATGGGTGATGAGTCTCCTCTGTATGGCGGCTCCCTGGTGCCTGTATGTTCCCCGCACGCTGCAGATGGATGGGATCCCATGATCTGGCTTTTATGGGCCGGGTAACTGGCTCAAGCTGGACGCCGAAGCCAAGGGAGCCGCGGGGGACAGAGGGTTAACCCCGGATTTCTAATGCACAAATCTCAGAAATACATAGAACATTGGTTGGGAGGATCTGCAGGAAATGTGCAGGGTCACAACTCTGCCAAAAAATAGATGTGAGGGGTAATGCTGCTATACCACAGGCTGCAGGCCCATAGATGCCCAATTCATACCACAGTATATGTGTAGTCTAATAGACGGCCCCTGGTGAGCTAGAGGTTAAATAGGTGTCTATAGGAGATAAACCCGACACCAGGGTCACCTGCAGGGGAAATAAGTATCTGGTAATGGTTTACCCTCCACCCGTACTTGGTGAATAGGGGAGGAGGGGGTCGGGAGGAATAGGTGCCATTGGGTGGCCATGGCGCTATGAAAAGCCAACTGGTCATCATATTGTGCCAGCTGCAGGCCAATAGAGGCCAATATACTATATATAGATCATGATAGACGGACCCTGGGGGCTGGGGAGAACTAATAGAGGCATCCCTGGTGGCCTGGGGGTTACATGTGTGTCTACAGGAGATAAGCCGACACCGGAGTCATCTGGAGGGGAAAGAAGTGTCTGCCAACGGTTTATAATGGCAGCTCGTCCATCTATGGTTAGATTAGGGATTAGCTTGTCCCTCTGGGGTTAGATTAGGGATGAGCTCGTCCCCCCTGGTTTTAGATTAGGGATTAGCTCGTCCCTCTAGGGTTAGATTTGGGATTAGCTTGTCCCTCTAGGGTTAGATTAGGGATTATTTTGTCCCCATGGGGTTAGATTAGGGATTAGCTCGTTCCTCTGGGTTAGATTAGGGATTAGCTCGTCCATCTGGGGTTAGATTAGGGATTAGCTCGTCCCTCTGGGGTTAGATTAGGGATTAGCTCGTCCCTCTGGGGTTAGATTAGGGATTAGCTCGTCCCTCTGGGGTTAGATTAGGGATTAGCTCGTCCCTCTGGGGTTAGATTAGGGATTAGCTCGTCCCTCTGGGGTTAGATTAGGGATTAGCTCGTCCATCTGGGGTTAGATTAGGGATTAGCTCGTCCCTCTATGGTTAGATTAGGGATTAGCTCGTCCCTATGGGGTTAGATTAGGGATTAGCTCGTCCCTCTGGGGTTAGATTAGGGATTAGCTCGTCCCTCCGGGGTTAGATTAGGGATTAGCTCGTCCCTCCAGGGTTAGATTAGGGATTAGCTCGTCCCTCTGGGGTTAGATTAGGGATTAGCTCGTCCCTCCGGGGTTAGATTAGGGATTAGCTCGTCACTCTGGGGTTAGATTAGGGATTAGCTCGTCCCTCCGGGGTTAGATTAGGGATTAGCTCGTCCCTCTGGGGTTAGATTAGGGATTATCTCGTCCCTCTGGGGTTAGATTAGGGATTAGCTCGTCCCTCCGGGGTTAGATTAGGGATTAGCTCGTCCCTCCGGGGTTAGATTAGGGATTAACTCGTCCATCTGGGGTTAGATTAGGGATTAGCTCGTCCCTCCGGGGTTAGATTAGGGGTTAGCTCGTCTCTCTGGGGTTAGATGAGGGATTATCTCGTCCATCTGTGGTTATATTAGGGATTAGCTCGTGCCTCTGGGGTTAGATTAGGGATGAGGTCGTCCCTCTGGGGTTAGATTAGGGATTAGCTTGTCCCTCTGGGATTAGACGCCCGCTATTGGGTGACAAATGGCAGCCAGTTTTTTTCCTTCTACATGGACGTCCTGCTGTGGTCGCTGAGTCTTAGTAACACTTAGGGCCCCTCTGTGAGTACGATGTCGGCTCCAGCCTGATGAGTGGCCGCCACCTCCACACCACAGGGCGCCGCCATCATCTCTAGATTAGTGCAGGGTAGACAGCAGCGGGCACAAAGGCGGCAGCTGGTTGCCAGTCACCAGCTCCTAACCTGCAGCTTAGCGGCGGCGGCGCTGGCAGCGGGCATTCATTGAGAGCGATGTCTCCTCTGATGTGCGGCGGGGTCTGGGGTGGCCCCATGTGCGCAGGAGCCGGGGCCCCCCCTTATCTGCATCATTAGAACAACGCTGCCATAGATTAGCTGCTTGTGTTGCATGCAGAGCGCAGTAATTGAGTAATAACAGTCACGGCGGGGGCGACTAACACAGCTCTGCTATTTCTGAGCGCAGCAGCGGCGCTCTCGATGAAACCAGAATGGGAGCCGTGAAAAGCCCCGGCGGAGAAGTGACAGTCACTGATCCAAGAGGAGCGTGGACCTCCAGCTGTGACCCAATCACAGCCAAGAGTCCACTTCTATGAAGAGTATAAGGAGCGCGGATTTATAAAACCCTTTAACCAAAGCGCCGGGGCCCAAAAGGGGAAAGGAAAGCAAGGAAACCCCCGAGTGGAGGCATATACACATAATTACCGGGCCGCCTTATACAAGCTGCCCCTCTTATAACGCTCCCATGCGGATACCGGTCATATATGGGTGCAAATATCACATTAAAATTGGCTTTATGGGCAGGATCACATCCAAGGGCACGGGCCGGGGGCGGGGGGAAAAAAGGGGAACGGACGGGTCTAGGGCCGGGTTTAAAAGGGGAACAGGACAGGTCTAGGGTGGGGGGTTTAAGGGGGCCCAATCTAGGGGGGGGGGGTTAAAAAACGGGACAATCTGGGTGGGGGGCTATAAGGGGGGACAGATCTAGGGGTCGGGGGTAAAATTGAACGGGAACAACTAATTTCGGGGCTTTTGAACGGGACGATTAGTGGGGATATAATGAACGGCGATCAAAGGTGGGGTTTAATGAACGGACGGATCTGGGTCGGGTTTAAAAATGAACGGACGTCGGCAGGGTTTTCCCGGGGGGGGGTAAAAAGAAGGGGACAGATCTGGGGTTGGGGTATAATAAGGGGACAATCTAAGGTCGGGGTTTTAAGGGGAAGGGAAAAGATTGGGGTCGGGGTATAATGAACGGGACAGATCAAGGTCGGGGCTATAATAACGGACAATCTGGTCGGGGCTATAATAACGGGGACGATCGAGGTCGGGGATTTAAGAACGGGACAGATATAGGGTCGGGGGCTTTAATGAACGGACAAAACTGGGGTGGGGGGGTATAATGAAGGGAAACGGGTCGGGGATATAATAAGGGGACGATCAAAGGCGGGTAAAAATGAAGGGGACAGTCTGAGGTCGGGATAAAAATTAACGGGACAGATCAAGGTGGGGGTATAAAAAAACGGGACAGATCAAAGGTCGGTATAATGAACGGGACAGACTAGGGTCGGGGCTAAAAAGGGAAGGGGACAGATCTGGGGTCGGGCTATAGGGAAGGGGGGACAGATCTGGGTCGGGTAATGAAGGGGACAGATCTAAGGTCGGGGTAAATAAACGGGCAGTTTAAAAGGGTCGGGGCTAAAATGAACGGGCAATCTAGGTTGGGCTATAATGAACGGGACAGATCTGAGGTCGGGGGCTATAATGAACGGGACAGATCGGAGGTCGGGGCTATAATGACCGGGACAGATCTGAGGTCGGTGTCTATAATGAACGGGACAGATCTAGGGTCGGGGGATATAATGAACGGGACAGATCTAAGGTCGGGGCTATAATGAACGGGACAGATCTGAGGTCGGGGATATAATGAACGGGACAGATCTAAGGTCGGGGCTATAATGAACGGGACAGATCTAAGGTCGGGGCTATAATGAACGGGACAGATCTAGGGTCGGGGCTATAATGAACGGGACAGATCTAAGGTCCGAGATATAATGAACGGGACAGATCTAGGGTCGGGGATATAATGAACGGGACAGAGCTAGGGTCGGGATATAATGAACGGGACAGATCTAGGGTCGGGGGATATAATGAACGGGACAGATCTAGGGTCGGGGCCATGACATATTGTGCCATTCTACCCACTCTAATCTTTCTCAACCGGCAGGATTTAAGGTTCCTCCTTCTCTATGGAGATGAAGTCGAGGATCAGAGACTCCTGCCCGGCGTGTCCCTCGCTGCTGAGTGTTTGGAGCAGTGCAGCAGGACGGGGGCCTCCTGATCGCGGTGTTGGCACAGTCTACCCCTCCGTTGTAGACCTGGTGTGAGGGTCCTGCTGTGGGCGCTCAGTCTGTGCCCTCTCCGGACGGCTCTCTGGGACTTGTAGTTTCCCAGACATGGGGCAGATGGTTCTCTGGGATGTTCCTCTGTTGTTCCTCCGGTCACTGTTTGGCCTCCAGCTTTTGTCTTTGTGCCGGAAGATGCTGGAGAAGCTTCGCCGGACGCCGGGCACCTGTGGCAGCCGCCTCTCTCCCTGCCCCCTCTGGGCTGAGGCCGCTGGTGGTCGGGTGTCCTGCAGCCCTGGGGGGCGCTCATCGGGGGTGTGGGATCTGATGGCGCCGGATGCAGGGAAGATCCATCTAACCAGGAACCCTCTCTCTTTTCAGGCCGTCCACCCCCATATACGACCTCATCGACCACAAGTACCAGCAGCTTTGGCTCGAGCAGCAGAGACAAGCAACGGAGGCCCTGCGCCTCCTGTCCAAAAAGAAGGTAGGTGACCGCTCCAGGGGCTCCCTGCTGTATGAGGACCCGTGCCCGCAGCAAGCTCCAGGGGCTCCCTGCTGTGTGAGGACCCGTGCCCGCAGTAAGCTCCAGAGGCTCCCTGCTTTGTGAGGACCCACGCCCGAAGCAAGATCCAGGGGCTCCCTGCTGTATAAGGACCCGTGCCTGCAGCAAGCTCCAGGGGCTCCCTGCTGTATGAGGACCCGTGCCCGCAGCAACCTCCGGGGGCTCCCTGCTGTATGAGGACCCATGCCCGCAGCAACCTCCGGGGGCTCCCTGCTGTATGAGGACCCATGCCCGCAGCAACCTCCGAGGGCTCCCTGCTGTATGAGGGCCCGCAGCAACCACCAGGGGCTCCCTGCTGTATGAGGACCCACAGCAAGCTCCAGGGGCTCCCTGCTGTATGAGGACCCGCAGCAAGCTCCAGGGGCTCCCTGCTGTATGAGGACCCGTACCCGCAGCAAGCTCCAGGGGCTCCCTGCTGTATGAGGGCCCGTGCCCGTAGTAAGCTCGCTCCAGAGGCTCCCTGCTATGTGAGGACCCGCAGCAAGCTCCAGGGGCTCCCTGCTTTGTGAGGACCCATGCCTGCAGCAAGCTCCAGGGGCTCCCTGCTGTATGAGGACCCGTGCCCGCAGCAACCTCCGGGGGCTCCCTGCTGTATGAGGACCCGCAGCAAGCTCCAGGGGCTCCCTGCTGTATGAGGACCCGAAGCAAGATCCAGGGGCTCCCTGCTGTATGAGGACCCGTACCCGCAGCAAGCTCCAGGGGCTCCCTGCTGTGTGAGGACCCGCAGCAAGCTCCAGGGGCTCCCTGCAGTATGAGGTCCAGTGCCCGCAGCAAGCTCCAGGGGCTCCCTGCTGTGTGAGGACCTGTGCCCGCAGCAAGGCCCTTTACTGAACATTACAGATCTGAAAGCCATTTTTAATTATCTTTCTTCTAAGCGGAAATAAGATGAATTGAAAATGCAGGTCCAAAGCCTGAGGCTGCACTACTGAGGAAGTCTAACTTGTACATATCTAAAATCAGGTCCAGCCCCCCCACCTCAATATCTACATCACCAATAGCAGATGAGTGAATGTGTGTGTGATGATCTGCACAGTCTACGTGACACCATCGGCTTATGTTGAGGATTATTCAGTAGTGCAGCCTCAGGGCCTGGGCCTTCATAGTCAAACCATTGCATCTTGGCTCAGAAATAAGATATCAAGAAGCCGTTTTCACATTTCTGTGATGCAAATAAAGGGCCGTTTCTATTGGGAGGAACCGTTTGATTGGGGTGGGCTCAGGTTTTGGGGAGAACACAACAGGAGGCTTTCACCTATGACTAATCAGGACCCTCCAGCGCTGGGGTCGCGGTACTTGTAGCTTTCGGGCCAAGTTTGTGAAGCGCCCCGATGAGCTCAGCCCCCCGCACCCCCCCCGCACCACGTACATAATAACTGCATTTGGGATCCTTTTTTTTTTACTTAAAGTGGCGAAATAAGTGTTAACCGGGATTAACGGGCGCGCGCTTACGGGGGCTAAAGACGTTTTATGCCGGTCTGGGGCGTCTGGTAATATTTAAATAGCCCTTAAGAGCGGCCAATGACTGGTTTATATGGTAATGGCAGCAATAAGAGCCCCATTAATGGGGAATGAGCGCCTTCTGGGGGAGTTTACGGCGGCTGCAGATGATGTTTTATGGTTTAAGTGCAGGGAGGCTCCCGGCTTGTTTAATTAGCAGCCAGTTTACTGCCGACGTGTCAGGAGATTACTCACAGCCCGAGCCCAGGGAGGGTCATCCTTAATATGACAAGAAGCTGCTGTGTACGGAGAAGAGGAGGGGGTAGACCCTACCGCCTCCAATACATCAAGAAGAGCCCAAACCGGCACATAAGAGGGGTAGAAGGCCTGTACTTATACTACTGAGACACCTACATCCTGGATTATCCTCCAGAGCTGCGCTCACTATTCTGCTGGTGCAGTCACTGTACATACATTACTTATCTGTACTGATCCTGAGTTACATCCTGTATTATCCTCAGAGCTGCAGCTCACTATTCTGCTGGTGCAGTCACTGTACATTTCATTACTGATCCTGAGTTACATCCTGTATTATCCTCCAGAGCTGCGCTCACTATTCTGCTGGTGCAGTCACTGTATACATACATTACTTATCCTGTACTGATCCTGAGTTACATCCTGTATTATCCTCCAGAGCTGCTCCCCTATTCTGCTGGTGCAGTCACTGTAATACATTACTTATCCTGTACTGATCCTGAGTTACATCCTGTATATCCTCCAGGCTGCACTCGCTATTCTGCTGGTGCAGTCACTGTACATACATTACTTATCCTGTACTGATCCTGAGTTACATCCTGTATTATCCTCCAGAGCTGCGCTCACTATTCTGCTAGTGCAGTCACTTTTCTGTAAGCACACAGTCACTGCTCCAGCAGAATAATGAGTGCAGCTCTGGAGGATAATACAGGATGTAAC
The DNA here is from genome assembly GCA_025379985.1 of Phyllomedusa bahiana. NCBI lineage: Eukaryota > Metazoa > Chordata > Amphibia > Anura > Hylidae > Phyllomedusa > Phyllomedusa bahiana. Next base: position 34,579 of record JAODAL010014387.1, on the reverse strand, counting down.
TCAGGATCAGTACAGGATAAGTAATGTATGTACACAGTGACTGCACCAGCAGAATAGTGAGTTGCTGCTCTGGAGGATAATACAGGATGTAATCAGGATCAGTACAGGTATAAGTAATGTATGTACAGTGACTGCACCAGCAGAATAGTGAGCGCAGCTCTGGAGGATAATACAGGATGTAACTCAGGATCAGTACAGGATAAGTAATGTATGTACAGTGACTGCACCAGCAGAATAGTGAGTGCAGCTCTGGAGGATAATACAGGATAAGTAATGTATGTACAGTGACTGCACCAGCAGAATAATGAGTGCAGCTCTGGAGGATAATACAGGATGTAACTCAGGATCAGTGCAGGATAAGTAATGTATGTACAGTGACTGCACCAGCAGAATAGTGAGTGCAGCTCTGGAGGATAATACAAGATGTAACTCAGGATCAGTACAGGATAAGTAATGTATGTACAGTGACTGCACCAGCAGAATAGTGAGCGCAGCTCTGGAGTATAATACAGGATGTATATCAGTATCAGTACAGGATAAGTAATTTATGTAAAGTGACTGCACCAGCAGAATAGTGAGCGCAGCTCTGGAGGATAATACAGGATGTAACTCAGGATCAGTACAGGATAAGTAATGTATGTACAGTGACTGCACCAGCAGAATAGTGAGTGCAGCTCTGGAGGATAATACAGGATGTAACTCAGTATCAGTACAGGATAAGTAATGTATGTACAGTGACTGCACCAGCAGAATAGTTATTGCAGATCTGGAGGATAATACAGTATGTAACTCAGGATCAGTAATGCATATACAGTGACTGCACCAGCAGAATAGTGAGTGCAGCTCTGGAGGATAATACAGGATGTAATTTTCCCGATTATTCTGTAACCTCTGTCTTTCATCCTCAGATCCAGCTCATGAAGGTTCACGACACACGGACCACCCAGCTCAGGAGGTACCAGCCGCCCACTGACCCGCCTCCGCTCTGGAAGCTGCCGCGGTTCGATAAGGTTTGTAGCAATTCACACTTGACGCATCAGGGCTGCATGATCTCTGCTTGCTGTCATTGAATGGAAGGAAGTTGAAAACCTGCCCTGATACATTGTAACAAGCCCAGCAGCTGTGAGTCTGTGGATATATCTGAATATTCCGTTAACCCCTCGGTGTCCCTGCTCCTTTCTCTCCTTGTCTGACCAAAACGCCGGCGGCGGGGCAGTAAAGGATCGTCCTTTTATCAGCACCCTGCTTGCCCTTACACCTGCCCCCCCGGTGCCCGTGGCCCCAAACCCAGCCATCCATCCCACGAGGGAAAGGTTTTCCTGCTGCTTCCCCTCCGAACCCCCGTCCTGTCTGATAAAGGGGCCTCTCCCTCCCGGGGAAAACCTTTTCTTCCCCCTTTGATCCGCTCCATTGGATATCCCAAAAGGTGACACTCAAAAGGGCCCCTGAGATGCCTCCACCGCTGCGGCTTCTGCTCAGACCAGAGGCGGACAGCGCCGAACAGATTGAGGGAGTGGAGGGGGGGGCAGATGTCAGCACGAGCGCTCCTCACCCTGTACCGTAAAAATCTATGAAATAAATTTGAGGGGGGGCCCGGGTTGCCAGCGCCTCAGTGTTCCCCGGGCCGGGTTTCCCAAGCGCCTCCGGGTGTCCGCCGGGCCCCGGGTGCCAGCGCCTCCGTTTTTCTGCCGGCCGGCGTCTCCCGGGTGTCTCCAGGCCCCCTGCTGCAGCGTCCCCAGTGTTCCCGGGCCCGATCCCTCTATGTCGGCCAGGCCGATGCCAGCCCCTTTCCAGTGTCTGCCAGGCCCGGGCTGCAGGGTTCCCCGGGGTCTGCCGGGCCCGTTTGCTCTAGTGTCTCCCCGGCCGGTCCCGGGGAAACCCCCAAAAGTGTCTGCCCAGGCCGTCCCCTTAGTGTTTTTCCCAAGGCCGATGCCGCCCCTCCGTGTTGCCCAGGCCGCTGCTGCTGGGGTCTCGTGTCTGCCCGGGGCCGTTTCCCTTTAAGTGTCTGCCGGCCGGGGGCCCAGCACCTCCAGTGTCTGCCAGGCCGCTGCTGCAGCGCCTCCAGTGTCTGCCAGGCCGCTGCCTCCGGTGTCTGCCAGGCCGCTGCTGCAGCGCCTCCGGAGTCTGCCAGGCCGCTGCTGCAGCGCCCCCCGGATTCTCCCAGGGCCGTGCTGCACGCCCCGGAGTCTGCCGGGCCGCTGTTTGCAGGCCCCCCGGGGGTCGGGCCGGGCCCGCTGCTGCGGGCCGCCCCCAGGTTGCCAGGCCGCTCCCTGCAGCGCCTCCGGAGTCTGCCAGGCCGCCCCCATTTAATGGATTTAAAATAATTCACTAAAAAACTGCTGAATAGCCCTTTTCTGCAATCCCTCACTATTCCCAAAATCTCTGCTTGCCGTCAGTGAATGGAAGCTTTCTAGGGTTTTGGAGGGCCCCAATTTGGCCACAATTTTCTCCTCATGGTTTGTGTTTGCTTCTCCTGCATTTCCCCCTTTGGCAAAAAAATTTTCCTTTGTAAAATAAAACCCGGGCCCCGGCCCAAAAAAAGTAGTGCACCCCCTTATGCTAATGGCCCCTGGGGGCCCCCTTTCTGTAAGGGGGGAACAGCTGGGGAAATTTTGTGCTGTAAATCCCACGGGTTTTCCCGTCCCCTTTCCTTAAAACATCGGGGGGGATACCACCGGTGCCCTCCCCTCTCCTTATACATCGGGTGATACCACCGGTGCCCTCCCCTCTCCTTTTTAATCGGGTTCCCACTGGTGCCGTCCCCTTCCTTTTTAATGGGGTGATACCAGGGTGCCTCCCATCTCCTTTTTACTTTGGGGTGTTTCCCAACGGTGCCCTCCCCTCCCCTTTTTACTTTGGGTGATACCCCCGGGGCCCCCTCCCATTTTTCCTTTACAATCGGGGGGATCCCACTGGAAAACCCTCCCCTTTTCCCTTTTTCCATCGGGTGATACCACTGGTGCCCTCCCCTCTCCTGATAAAATCGGGGGGTTTTCCAAACTTTGCCGTCCCCTTCCTTTTTCATGGGTGATACCACGGGTTTGCCGTCCCCCTCTCTTATAAAATCGGGTGATACCACTGGTGCCCTCCGTTCTTTTTTAAACATGGGGTGATCCCCAAGGGTTTGCCCCTTTTCCCCTTTAAATAAAGGGGGTTTGTTTACCACTGGTGCCGTCCCCTCCTTATACATCGGGTGATACCACTGGTGCCGTCCCCTCTCCTTATACATCGGGTGATACCACTGGTGCCCTCCCCTCTCCCCTTTAAACATGGGGGTTTTGTTTACCACTGGTGGTCCCCTCTCCTTTTTACATGGGTTTGTTACCACTGGTGCCCTCCGTTCTCCTTATACATCGGGTGATACCAGGGGCCCCTCCGTTCTCCTTTTCATCGGGTGTTCCCCACGGTGCCCCCCCTTTCCTTATAAATCGGGTGTTTAAACCAGGGGGCCCCCCCCCCCACCCCCCTTCCCCTTTTTAAAACTTCGGGTAAACCCACTCGGGGCTTCCCCTCTTTTTACATCGGGAGATAGGGGGATACCATGGTGCCCTCCCCTCTGTTAAATAAATCGGGTGATAAAAAGGGGTGCCCTCCCCTCTCCTTTTTTCATGGGGGTGATACCACTGGTGCCCTCCCATCTCTTTAAACATCGGGTGAAAACCATGGTGGTTTCCCCCTCTCCTTAAAATTTTCGGGGATGGGTTTTTTTCCCACGGGTTTGCCTCCCCTCTCCTTATACATCGGGTGATACCACTGGTGCCGTCCCCTCTCCTTATACATCGGGTGATACCACTGGTGCCGTCCCCTCTCCTTATACATCGGGTGATTCCTTTTGGTTTGCCGCCCCCCTTCCTTATACATGGGGTGAAAACCACTGGTGCCCACCCTCCCCTTTTATACACCCGGGTATACCACTGGTGCCCCCCCTCCCCCTTAAAACATCGGGTTATACCACTGGTGCCGTCCGCTCTCCTTATACATGGGGTTTGATCCCAAATGGTGCCGTCCCCTCCCCTTTTACACGGGTGTTTAAAAACTGGTGCCGTCCCCACTCCTTATACATGGGGTGATACCACTGGTGCCCCCCTCTCCTTATACATCGGGTGATACCACTGGGCCTTTCCCCTACCTTTTTCACGGGTTTGATACCCTGGTGCCTTTCCCCTCCCCTTATACATGGGTGTTTCCCCATTGGTGCCGTCCCCCCCTCCTTATACATTGGGTGATATCACTGGTGCCCTCCCTTTTTTTTAAATCGGGTGATACCATTTGGGTGCCTTTCCCCTTTCCCCTTATAATCGGGTGATTACCACTGGTGCCCCCCCCCTCCCCTCTATACATCGGGTCATCCACTGGTGCCCTCCCCTCTCCTTATACATCGGGTGATACCACTGGTGCCGTCCCCTCTCCTTATACAATGGGTGATACACCTGGGGGCCCTTCCCCCTTCCTTTAACCCTTGGGGGTGTTCCACTGATGCCCCCCCCTCTCCTTATACTTCTGGTGTTTCCCAAAGGTGCCCTCCCCCCCCTCCTTATAAAATCGGGTGATCCCAAACTGGTGCCTTTCTCCTCCCTTTTAAATGGGGGTTATACCACTGGTGCCGTCCCCTCTCCTTATACATCGGGTTTTATACCACGGGTTTGCCGTACCCTTCCTTATACATGGGGATCCCCAAGGGTTTGCCGTCCCCTTTCCTTTTTCATGGGTTTATACCCTGGTGCCGCCCCCTCTCCTTATACATCGGGTGATACCACGGGTTTCCCGTCCCCTCTTTTTTAATCGGGTAAACCCTTTGGGGCCCCGTCCCCCTTCCTTTTTCATCGGGGGGAAAACCACTGGTCCCCTCCCCTTTCCTTTTTCATCGGGGGGGATACCAGGGTCCCGGGCCCCGCTTCCTTATCATCGGGTGATCCCAAAGGGGTGCCGTCCCCTCTCCTTATACATCGGGTGATACCACTGGTGCCGTCCCCTCTCCTTATACATCGGGTGATACCACTGGTGCCGTCCCCTCTCCTTTAAAATTTTGGGGTTTTGAACCACTGGTCCCTTTCCCCTTTTCCTTTAAATACTTTCGGGTGTACCACTGGTGCCCTCCCCCCCTCCTTTTTACATCGGGTGATCCCAAGGGTTTGCCTCCCCTCTCCTTTTACTTGGGGGTGTTACCCCGGTGCCCCCCCCCTTCCTTATACATGGGTGTTTCCCCCGGGTTTGCCCCCCCCTCCCCTTTACTTGGGTGATACCACCGGTGCCCTCCCATCTCCTTTTTACACCCGGGTGATTCCCATTTGGTGCCCTCCCCTCCCCTTTTTACATCGGGTGATACCCCCCGGTTTCCCCTCCCCTCCTTATACATCGGGTGATACCACTGGTGCCCTCCCCTCTCCTTATACATCGGGTGATACCACTGGTGCCCTCCCCTCTCCTTATACATCGGGTGATACCACTGGTGCCCTCCCCTCTTTTAACATGGGGATCCCCAATTTGGTTTCCCCGTCCGCTTCATTTTTAACATGGGGTTTGATACCCGGGTTTCCGCCCCCTTTCCTTATACTTTCGGGTGTTTCCCACTGGTGCCCTCCCCTCTCCTTATACATCGGGTGATACCACTGGTGCCGTCCCCTCTCCTTATAAATCGGGTGGTTTTACCATTGGGTCCCCGGCCCCCTTTCCCCTTTATACATCGGGTGATACCACTGGTTTCGTCCCCTCCCCTTATACATGGGGTGATACCACTGGTGCCGTCCCCTCTCCTTATATATCGGGTGATACCACCGGGGGCCCTCCCCCCCCCTTTTTACATCGGGGGGATCCCCACTGGTTCCCCCCCCCTCCCCTTATTAAAATGGGTTTTACCATTGGTTCCCCCCCCTTTTCCTTATAATGGGGGTTACCATTTGTGCCCCCCCTCTCCTTAAAACATCGGGTGATACCACGGGTTTCCCCCTCCCCTCTCCTTATAAATCGGGTGTTTTCCCACGGGGTTCCCCTCCCCCTCTCCTTATCATGGGTAAACCCACTTTTTGCCGTCCCCCCTCTTAACATCGGGTGATACCATTGGTGCCGCCCCGTTTCCCCTTCAGAAGAGGTTATAAAATTTTTTTCTGGCTTTTTTTTGGGAAATTGGGGGTTTTTAAACATTTTTTTTTCACCTTTACGAATTAATACCCAAGGTAAAAAAAACCGCACCAGAAAACGTTTCAGGAATTGACGGGACGCTTCTTTTTCAGCGCCCAAAACAGCTTCCAAAAAAGCGCGGGAAACGCGTGTAAAAACCTCGTTGTGTGAACTGCAACAGTGTTTTACATGGCAATCAATGAAAATGAACTGGGGGCGGAAACGCTCCGAAAATCGCGTCAAAATCAGCCGTGTGAACATAGCCTTAGGATGACGTGTATGACAAGTGGTGCCGCCTGGACTGTCCTGCTCCTCAGGAGGTCAGTGCAGCATTCGTCCCTATGTCAGCACCTTGCGTGTCCCACTGCGCGACAAAAACATGCGCCAAAATTGGTCTCCCCAGCTTTCAATCGGGCGACACTTTGCCTCGCCTTCCGTCGAGACAAGTTCATAAATGTCTATATTTACTATTTTGCCATAGGCAAACTTAAAGTCTATCAGTTCTCTATCTATAAAACACTAAAACGTAACTTTTATTTGTATAAGCTTAACTCTATACAACATATTTAAAAACCTGATTTCTTAAAACCCCTCAAATTTATCCCCCTTTTTACTTCTAAGGAGGAATAGCTCCTTTTCCATTATCTGGTTCTGGTGGAGCACCCCTATTAAAAAGAGAAAGCCTATTAATAACAGTACTTAAGCTCCAGTAAGGGATCCCCAAGCCTCCTACTTGGGCAGTCGTCCCTAATCTCATGGAAAACAAGAAATTAGGCCCCTAGTGAACCTCTGCAGCGGGGTTGACACTTGTAGACAGAGGTGAGAAATCACAATTTTTAAAACGTCATGCCTGACCTCCCCAACATGTTTCACCAGTAGCTGGCTTCATCAGGGGTTAGAGGTCCGGTCCCATGTGGTCAAAGCTCATTTCCTTTTACATCATGTGAGATTCCCTTTTTTTTTGGAGACTATTTGACAAGTTCATAAATGTGGCACGACACGCCCCCTAAGAATCGGCGCAGGGTGTCGTCGGACGCGCGCCAGTTTTTGGCGACAAACCTGTTATGGATCTATCGGGCACAGGGGCAGAAAACTAGCGCAGCCCCGTCCACTGTGTCCCGATCCTGCGCCGTCCTGGAAAACCGTGGTGAAGGAGGAGCGGGGATTGTCCGGCTTCCTGAACCAGGAAGCTCAGGATGAACAGAACTATAACTAGAATCAGACCGATGTGAGGCGGCGCCTAACGATGATGAAGCAGAGCCGGGCGCAGCCGCCGCTGGCAGACTTGTCACCGCAGCCGCTGACACATTCCTCTTCCTCCAGATACTTCTGAACCCATCAAGGCGCAGGCAGCGGCGGAGGCTGACGGGCCGCCTCTCCTGCGCCCCCCTCGCACGCCTCCAATTAAATCAAAATTGTTTGTTTTTAATGGTCCTTTTACACTGACAAGTGGGCGATGATTCCGGCAGCGCGAGGAGCTGTCAGCGAGCCGACGAGGATCCGCCGCTGATAATGCCCATTGCTTCCAATTAGGAGCAGAACTGCTCCCGGTGCACATCCTATTCCCCCGCTCCCCCCACGGCCCCGGCGGCTCCTGCACTTTAGGGGGTTTTTTTCCTATTTTTTTTTTCCACCTTCTTCTTCCTCGCAAATTACTGACACAAAACGGCGGCGCGTTGATGGCGGAGGCGCGGGTCCGAGCTGCGGCTTTAATGAGGGGACGCGAGTTTTCCTGCCTTTGCTAAGTCCTTTCGTGTTTGACAGCTGCTGCCGGTGACCTCATGAAACATTTAGGCATTCTCATTACTCGCTGTCAGGCATCACAGTGACGGCTTCACCATGGCACCTGCATCTGCGGGGCGCGGGGGCGGGCGGGCGCTGCCGGCCTGTGGGCTCCTCCTGTAGGGGGCTCCGCAGCTCCTCACTGGCTGGACAAATGGCCAGCGCACAGTACTACCTGTACAGATCTTACTTGTGGTGCAGTACTACTTCTCTGTATGTCTGGACACTGCACACTACCACTTGTGTATGTCTGGACACTGCACAGTCCTACTTCTCTATGTCTGGACACTGCACACTACCACTTCTGTATGTCTGGACACTGCACAGTCCTACTTCTCTATGTCTGGACACTGCACAGTCCTACTTCTCTATGTCTGGACACTGCACAGTCCTACTTCTCTATGTCTGGACACTGCACAGTACTACTTCTCTATGTCTGGACACTGCACAATACTACTTCTCTATGTCTGGACACTGCACAATACTACTTCTCTATGTCTGGACACTGCACAATACTACTTCTCTATGTCTGGACACTGCACAATACTACTAATCTATATGTCTGGACACTGCACAAGTACCATTTCTCTCTAATGTCCTGGACACTGCACAATACTACTTCTCTATGTCCTGGACACTGCAACAATACTACTATCTCTATGTCTGGACACTGCACAATACTACTTCTCTATGTCTGGACACTGCACAATACTACTTCTCTATGTCTGGACACTGCACAGTACCATTTCTCTATATGTCTGGACACTGCACAGTACCATTTCTCTATATGTCTGGACACTGCACAATACTACTTCTCTATGTCTGGACACTGCACAGTACCATTTCTCTATATGTCTGGACACTGCACAATACTACTTCTCTATGTCTGGACACTGCACAATACTACTTCTCTTTATGTCTGAACAAACCACAGTACCACTTCTTTATATTTTTGGACACTGCACACTACCACAGCACTATGTATGCATGCAGGATATAGCGTCTATTCTCCCGGATATTGTTCAGTACCACTTCTCAATATGTTTGGACACTGCCCAGTACCACTTCTAGTTCTACTTGCAGGATATAGTCCTCAGTGTTTATTCTGCCGGATATTGCTCAGTACCATTTCTCTATGTGGATTTTCTGGTCACTGCACAGTACCACTTCTTATTCCTCACACAAGATGGTAACTTTGTATCCTTCCTTCATTTCTTTTTTTTTTCCATTATGATCCTGCACAGTATCACCTCTTGTTATGCATGCATGTTTCTTGGATGCTGCACAGTAGCACTTCACTATCTATGTATGTCTGGACACTACACAGTACCACTTCTTATTCCCAGCACAAGATGGTAACGCTGTAGCTTTCTTCATTTTCATTCTGTTTGTCTGGACACTGCACAGTATCACTTCTTGTTCTGCTTGCAGGGTATAGTCCTCAGTGTTTATGCTCCTGGATACTGCTCAGTACCACTTCTTGTGCTGGACACTGCACAGTTCAACTTCTGCTGCAGAGATTTGTTGCCCAGTGAGCCTCATATACCTCTTGTTCCATGTAGTAGGTGCTCTCATAATCGTCTGGATGCTGCACAGTACCACTTCCTAATCTACACATCTGGGTATAATTCTCAAAGACCGTGCTTCTCACAGCTGCACAGTACCACTTCCTAATCTGCATACCTGGGTATAATTCTCAAAGACCGTGCTTATCACAGCACACAGTACAACTTCCTAATCTGCATACCTGGGTATAATTCTCAAAGACCATTCTTCTCACAGCTGCACAGTACCACCTTTTGTTTCATATGCTGAAAGTATTTTTCAGCATCTTTTCCCTGCACAGTACCACTTCTCGGCCTGTTTATTGGACATTAGTCTATTTTTACTGTTGGTGCACAGTACCACTTCTTTTGTCCTTTTATCCCAGGTCTGACTCTCATATTGTGCCTTGATCCTGTTTGGATGGGTGCAATTACACAGTTCCACTTCTTGTTGAAGTGTATTCCTGTGAAGTGGTACTGTGTAATTCCACCCCTCTGTACAGCAGGAATACACAGCTTGATAATTACACCAGGAGACAGGACGTGGAAGTAGTACTGTGCCCCATCCGTAAAAACATAACCACATTCATTGTACAGATCAAGAAGTGTCACTGTGCAGGAAGCAGATAGTGAGAAATACTTCCAGTATATCAAACAGGAAGTGGTACTGTGCAGCAGTGAGAAGCATGGCCTCTGAGAATTATACCCGACTATGCAGATTAGGAAGTAGTACTGTGCAGTGTCCAGAAAATCATAAGAACATCTATAAGGAAGCAGAGAACTGGTGCATGAGGCAGAAATAGCAGCACATTACTTCCAAAACACTGAGGATTACATCTCTTATGCAGAATGAGAAGTGATACTGTGCAGTGTCCAGGAACCCAGAATGAGAAGTGGTACTTAGCAGTATCCAGAAGAATGAACACTGTGGACTGTGCCCCACATTGAGAAGTAGTACTCTGCAGCACCCAGACATTTAGAAGAGAAGTGGTACTGTGCAGCGTATAAATATAAGTAAGTGGTACTGTGCAGCATGCAGACATCTAAAAGAGAAGTGGTACTGTGCAGCGTACAAACATACATATAAGTAAGTGGTACTGTGCAGCATGCAGACATCTAGAAGAGAAGTGGTACTGTGCAGTGTACAGACATATAGGTAAGTGGTACTGTGCAGCATGCATACATCTAGAAGAGAGGTGGGTACGTGTTTGTGTTAGCACAGTAGGTAGTGGTATGTGCAGATGCAGACACATAGAACAGAAGTGGTATTGTGCAGCGTACAAACATACAGATAAGTGGTACTATGCTCAATTCAGACATCTAGAAGAGAAGTGGTACTGTGCAGTGTCCAGACATTCAGAGAGGTAAGTAATCCTGTGCAGCATTCTGATATATGATGGTAGTAATATGTGGCAGATGCAGACATCTAGAAGGAAGGTTTTTTGGGACGTGCAATGTCAGCTACAAATACAAGGTGGTACTATGGTAATTCGAATCTGAAGGGGAAGTGGTTTCTGTTTCAGCATGCAGTTTTTTAGATTGGTAAGTGGGCTGTGCAGCATGCGATTATGTGGTAAATGGTAATGTGAGCATGCAATATTTTAGTTGGAAGTGGTACTGTGCGCTTTTCAGATATATTGATGGTAAATGGTATGGGCAGCTGCGATATATAGATAGGTAAGTGGTACTGGGCAGCATGCAGTAATATATTTTTTATAGATGGTAAGTGGTACTGTGCAGCATCAGATTATAGGATAGGTAAATGGTACCCGTGCAGCATGCAATATTTTTGATGGTAAGTGGTACTGTGCGCATGCAGATATATGATAGGTAAGTGGTACTGTGCGCATGAGATATATAGAAGGTAAGTGGTATGTGCAGCATGCAGAATTAGATAGGAAGTGGTACTGTGCAGCATGCGATTTAGATAGTAAGTGCGCATGCAGATATATAGATAAAAAAAGTGCAGCATGCAGATATATGGGTTGTAAGTGCAGATGCAGATATTGTATAAGTGGCGGGCAGTTTTAATAGATAGTAAGTGCAGCATGCAGATATATAGATAGGTAAGTGGTACTGTGCAGCATGCAGATATATAGATAGGTAAGTGGTTTTGTGCGCAGCAGAATATAGATAGTAGTGCAGCTCAGTATTAGATGGAAAGTGGTACTGTGGCTGCAGATATTAGTTTGGTAAAGTGGTACTGGGCAGCATCGGTCCCCCTTTTCCCAGTCACTGGTGGCTTCTTGTAGGGATGCGAGACCCCCGGACACTGACGATGACTCCCTCTCTCCTCAGGTGGGTCCTCACCTCGACACCTTCCCCAGTGAGCGGGAGCGACAGCGAGCATTCAGCGCCCACCGCTCCGATGCCGCCGCCCGCCGGGGTCTCTGTGGACAGGGCATCTACAACATCAGCTGAGAGGACTACAACCCTCATCATGTGTGTGCGGTGCAATAAAGTGCGGCTGCTGTTCCCCATTGGTTTCCTGTAGATTCTTGTCCGTCCGTCTGTCCGGTCGCCTCACTGTTTCGGATACATTTTTTGGGGGGCCCCCACAAATGAGGGACCCGGAAGGACCCTTTAAAAGAAAAATTGGGGGGGGGCCCCTTTTGGTGTTCCCCGTCCCAAATAAACCCTTAGAGGTCTCAGTTGGTCACCTGTAACCCCCAGCAAAGGGTGGGTTACCTGGGCAAGGGGGGGGGGGGGGGGGGGGGGGGGTCAGTACTTCTTCCACTTGGACTTGTGTCCTATAGCGCCCAATTACTGAAAACACCCCCCCTATGGTGCACAGATGGTTACCCCTATGTCAGGATGAGATAAACATGGCTGCTTTCTTGCCGAAACAGCGCCACCCCTCTTCACAGGTTAAATGTGGGATCGCAGCTACTATCAGCTTCAATGGAGCTGAGCTGCAATACCAAAAACGACCAGTGGACAGAGGTGGCGCTGTTTTTGCAAGAAAGCAGCCATGTTTTTCCTAATGCTGGACAACCCTTTTACAGATGGATAGAGATATTCAGGGAGTCACTGAGCCACTGAGGAGTGGAGATAGGACACCCCCCACTGACTAGTAGGTCCCCCTCTATTCCATCCATTGGGGCCCTGGTTTGGTTTTTTTGGGCAGGGTAAATAAAGGGCTGAGGGCCGGTATACGGTAAACTTTCATGGTTTTGGGATGCAGTATTAATGGCGGCGGATAACGTAAAACAAACACAAGGCGCCCGACATCAAAATAACGTCTTATTGTTGCCACGAGCGGAGCCGAATCTCACACAGCGCCCCCGCTGCAGCATGAGCGCCCGCCTGAGGGGCCCCGGGAAGCATCATCAGCTGCAGCGCCCGCCTGAGGGGCCCCAGGAAGCAGTGTCAGCTGCAGCGTGAAGCGCCCGCCTGTGGGGCCCCGGGAAGCAGTATCACTGCAGCCCCCCGGCCTGGGGGGCCCCCCAGGAAGCATTTCCCAGCTGCAGCGCCCGCCTGAGGGGCCCCAGGAAGCAGTGTCAGCTGCGGGCAGAGTCCCCCCCGGCCTGAGGGGCCCCAGGAAGCAGTGTCAGCTGCAGCGCCCGCCTGAGGGGCCCCGGGGAAAGCATGTCAGCTGCAGCCCCCCCTGAAGGGGCCCCGGGAAGAGGGGTCAGCTGCAGCATGAGCCCCCCGCCGAGGGGCCCCGGGAAAAGCAGTGCCCAGCTGCAGCGCCCCCCCCGGGGGGCCCCGGGGAAGAGAAAACAGCGGGCAGCGCCCGCCTGAGGGGCCCCGGAACAGAACACTGCAGCGCCCCCCTGGGGGGCCCCGGGAAGCGTGTCAGCTGCAGCGCCCCCTGAGGGGCCCCCGGGAAAGCAGTATAAACGCAGCGCCCGCCTGGGGGCCCCCCCAGGAAGCAGTGTCATCTGCAGGGGCCCCGCCGGGGGGGCCCCCGAGGGAACCCAGGGTCAGCTGCAGCCCCCCGCCTGAGGGGCCCCGGGGGGGGGAAAGCGTTCAGGCCCCAGCATGGGGCCGCCCCCCTGGGGGGCCCCCGGGGAAGAGTTATCAGGCTGCAGCCCCCGGGCCGGGGGGCCCCGGGAACCCAGTTTTCAGCTGCGGGCGCCCGCCTGGGGGGTCCCGGGAAGCTTTAACGCTGCAGCCCCGCCTGGGGGGCCCCCCGGGAAGCGTATCATTGGGCAGCGCCCGCCTGAGGGGCCCCGGGAAGCAGTATCAGCTGCAGCGCCCGCCTGAGGGGCCCCGGGAAGCAGTATCAGCTGCAGCGCCCGGCTGAGGGGCCCCCGGGAAACAGAAATCAGCCTGCAGCCCCCCCGCCTGGGGGGGCCCCGGGGAACGGGTTATCTTTCTGCAGCGCCCGCCTGAGGGGCCCCGGGAAGCAGTAAAAAGCTCGGGCGCCCGCCTTAGGGGCCCCGGGAAGCGGGCATCAGCTGCACCCGCCCCCCTGGGGGGCCCCCGGGAACAGAATCAGTGCAGCGCCCCCTGAGGGGCCCCGGAAGCAGTATCAGCTGCAGCGGGGAAAAGCGCCCCCTAGGGCCCCGGGAAAAGAAAGAAATTCACGCACGAGAAGCACCCGCCGAGTGGCCCCCGGGAAGCAGTATCAGCTGCAGCGCCCGCCTGAGGGGCCCCGGGAAGCAGTATCAGCTGCAGCGCCCGCCTGAGGGGCCCCGGGAAGCAGTGTCAGCTGCAGCGCCCGCCTGAGGGGCCCCGGGAAGCAGTATCAGCTGCAGCGCCCGCCTGAGGGGCCCCGGGAAGCAGTGTCATCTGCAGCGCCCGGCTGAGGGGCCCCGGGGGGAAAAATTATCAGCTTCAGCGACCCCCTTTGGGGGGCCCCAAAGCCAGGGGTCAGCTGCGGGCACCCGGCTGAGGGGCCCCGGGAAGCAGTATCACTCCCGCGACCGCCTGGGGGGGCCCCGGGGAAGCAGTGTGAGCTCCCAAGCCCCCCGCCTGGGGGGCCCCCGGGGAAAAGCATTATCGGGCTGAGCGACCCCCCTGAGGGGCCCCGGGGAAGCATTACACCTGAAAGGCAAAACCCGCCTAGGGGCCCCGGAAGCAGTATCAGCTGCAGCGCCCGCCTGAGGGGCCCCGGGAAGAAAGAAACCAAAGCGGCAGGGGGGCCCCGCCTGGGGCCCCCCGGGGAAGCAGTTTTCAGCTTGCACGACCGCCTGGGGGGCCCCCGGGGAAGCAGAAATCAGCTGCACGCCCCGCCTAAAGGGGCCCCGGGAAGGTATCAGCTGCAGGGGAACCGGGGCCTGAGGGGCCCCGGGAAGCAGTGTCAGCTGCAGCGCCCGCCTGAGGGGCCCCGGGAAGCAGTATCAGCTGCAGCATAAACGCCCCCGCCTAAAGGGGCCCCGGGAAGAAAAAAACCAGCTGCAGGCCCCCGGGGGTCCGGGGAAGCAGATCAAGCTGAAAAGCGCCCGCCGAGGGGCCCCTGGAAGCATTATCGCTAACGCCCCCCTAAAGGGGTCCCGGGAAGCAGTATCACGGGCACCCCCCACCCCGCCTGGGGGGCCCCGGGAAAGTATCAGCTGCAGGGGGCCCGCCTGAGGGGCCCCCCGGGAAGCAGTATCAGTTTGAAAGCCCCCGGGCCGAGGCAATCCAAAGACATCTTATAAAAAAAGAACCCGCTCGCCGCGGGGCCCCCCGGGGGGCTCAGGGGCCCGGGGAAACGGGGGACAAAGAGTCCAAAAAACCTGACGAGGAAGAATCCGCAGGGAGCGAGCGGCAGCCGCCGAAAAACCCCATTAATGAGAGGAAGCCGGGAAAGCGTGGGGGGAAAACCAACATGGCCCGCCCCCGTTAAAAAAAAACAGGGACTGGCCTCAACTTTCCCAGACGCCCGATTGGCCTAGATAATCAGAAACAACCGCCACTCATTTGGATGGATACCGAGGGGAGCAGCAAAACTGCGGGCGCCCCCAAATGACAGGACTTTTAGGCTGTCGGGAAAACCCCAAACCCTGATGGGTCACGGGCTCCTGCTATAAAAGTGGCAGCAGCTGCGAGCGCTCACTAGTCTGCTGGTTCCCGTCACGGTACATACATTATTATCCGGGGCCTTGATCTGATTTTACATCCTTTTATTATATCCAGAGCTGCGCTCACTTTTCCCTGGGGGCAGTCACGTACATACATTACTTATCCAGAAACTGATCCTGATTTTACACCCGGGTTATTATCCTCCAGAGCGGGCCCCTCCCCCTTTTTCTGCGGTGCAGTCACGTACATACATTCCCTTTATCCATTTTCTGATCCGAGTCACATCCTGTATTATCCCCCCAAAGCTGCACTCACTTTTCCCCTCTGCTGCATTTACTGTACATACATTACTTACCCCTGTACGGATCCTGAGTTACTTTCCTTTGTTTTAAATCCCCAGACCCCTTGCGCTCACAATTTCTGCTGGTGCGGGGTCACTGTACAAATATTCCCTTATCCTGTACGACCCTGATTACTTTCCCTGTATTATACTCCAGATTTGCGCTCACTATTCTGCTGGTCCCAGCCCAACTGTACCATACATTATTTATCCAGTACTGATCCTGAGGAAAAAAACTCCTGTTTTTATCCTCCAAGCTCCCGCTCACTATTCTGCGGGTTTGGCAGTCACTGTACATACATTATTATCCTGTACGGGATCCTGAGTCACACCTGTATTTTTCCGGCCCAGACCCTGCGCTAAAACTTTTTGCTGGTCCCCAGCACTGAAACATACATTATTTAAATCCTGTTTTGATCCTGGGGTTACATCCTGTATTACCCCTCCAAGCCCCACTCACTTTTTCGGTCGGGTTTGCAGTCATTTAAACTACATTACAAAACCTGTACGGATCCTAAATTACATCCGGGAAATTAAATTCCCCAGAGCTGCCCCTCACTATTCTCGGGTTTGCGGGTCCCCAAACATACATTACTTTTCCGGGTACTAAACCTGAGTTAACCCTCCTGAAATTATCCCCCCCAAGCGCCCCCACTATTTCGGGCGTGAAAGTCACTTTACATAACATTACTTATCCTGTACTGACCCTGATTTTACATCCTTATTTATCCCCCCAGGCCCCCTTTTAAACTATTCTGCTGGTGCATTTCATTTGAAACATACATTCCCTTAAATCCTGTTTTAAACCTCCAGACTGCCCCTCACTATTTTTGGTTTGGTCCAGTCACGGGTGTACATACATTTTTTTATCCGGGTTCCCTGACCCTTTGGGTTAAACATCCTTTTAAAAAATCCTCCAGACTGCGCTCACTATTCTGTTTGGTCAGTCACTGTGTACAACATTACTTACCCCTTTTACTGGAATCCTGGTTTAACCCTTTCCTGTTATTATCCTCCAGAGTTTGGCGCTAAAACTATTCGGGCTGGTGCAGTCAGGGGTACTACATTTACTTATCCTGACTAAACCTTTGATTTACTTTCCCGGGAATTATCCTCCAGAGCTGCGCCACAAATTCCGCTGGTGCAGTCCACTGTACAAAAACATTACCTTTCTGAAACGACCCTGATTCATCCTGAAAAAAATCCCCCAAAGAGCGGGGCGCTCCCCTATTCTGCGGGGTGCAGTCACTGAAACATACTTAAACTTTCCTGTACGGTTTCCTGAGTTACATCCTGTTTTCCCCAACCC
Source organism: Phyllomedusa bahiana (assembly GCA_025379985.1). Taxonomy (NCBI): domain Eukaryota; kingdom Metazoa; phylum Chordata; class Amphibia; order Anura; family Hylidae; genus Phyllomedusa; species Phyllomedusa bahiana. Next base: position 17,535 of record JAODAL010014387.1, on the reverse strand, counting down.
CCCGGGAGCGCGCTCACAAATTTCTGCGGGTGGAGTCACTGAACATACTTTTAACTTAACCGTACTGATCCTGATTTTAAAAACCCTGTATTAATCCTCCAGGCTCGCTAAACTTTTCCCTGCTGGTGGGGGTTCCCCTTACATACTTTTATTTTAAACCCTTTACTGACCCTGATTAAACATCCTGAAATTATCCTCCAGGCTGCGCTCACTATTTTTTGCGGGTTGCAGTCACTGTACATAAAATTACTTATCCTGTACTGATCCTGAGTTACATCCTGTATTATACCCCCAGAGCTGCGTCACTTTTTCCTGCTGGTGCAGTCACTGTACATACTTTATTTAAACCCGGGTACTGACCTGATTTAAAATCCTTTTATTATACTGCAGAGCTGGCCCCACTATTCTCCCTGGTGCAGTCACTGTGTACTTTACTTTACTGACCTTACTGATCCGAGTTAAAATCCTGTAATTAATCCTCCAGGCTGCATTTCACTTTTCCCTGGGTGCAGTCACGGGTGCACACTCCTGGCTGCACTCGCAATTCTGTTTGGTGGCGGGGCACTTAGGGGAGTGCACCCTCTGGAAAATAAAAACGGGGTGAACTCAGACCCAGTACGGATAATAAGTATGTACAGGGGGCTGCACCAGCAGAATATTTAGTGCCTCTGGGGGGATAATACGGGGATGTAACTCGGGAATCAAAACGGGAAATAAGTAATGTATGTCCCAGTGACTGAACCAGCAAATAGTGGTGCGGGCTCTGAGGAAAAATACAGGATTTTAACTCAGGATAAAGTAACAGGATAAGTAATAAAAGGGTAAAACATTTAATTGCACCAGAAGATTAATGAGCGACTCTGGGGGATAAACAGGGGGTAACTCGGATCAGAAACAGGAAAAAATATATGTACAGTGACTGCCCCACCCAGAATAAGAGCGCAGCTCTGGAGTATGTACAGGGATTGCACCCCGCAAAATAATGATGCAGTTTCCTGGAGGTTAATACAGGATGTAACTCGGGATCAGAACAAAAATAATGTAGGGTACAGTGACTGCACCAGCAGAATATGAGTGCACCTCTAGAGGATAATACGGGATATAATTCGGGGATCATTACAGGATAAGTAATGTATTTTACAGTGTTTGCACCAGCAAAAATAGTGAGTGCAGTTTCGGGAAAAAAATAAAAACGGGGATGAAACTCAGGATCACAAAGGGGAAAAAGTAATGTATGTACAGTGCCCTGCACCAGCAAATAGTGAGCGCAGCTCTGGAGGAATACGGATGAAACCAGGATCAGAAACAGGATAAGTAATTTATGCACAGGGGACTGCACCGCAGAATGGGAACGCACTCTGGAGGAAAATACAGGATCTAACTCAGGATCAGTACGGGAAATAATTTAATGTATGTACATTGACTGCCCCAGCGGGAATAGGAGCGAAAGCTCTGGATTTATTTACGGGATGTAACTCAGGATCAGTACAGGATAAGTAATGTAGGGTACAGTGACGCACCACATAATAGTCCGCCTCTGGGGGGATAATACGGGAAATGTAACCGGGATCAGTACGGGGAAAGTAAAAATTATGTACAGTGACTCCCGCAGCGGGAATAGGGGTGCAGCTCTGGGGGTTAATACATGATGTAACTCATGAAAAGTACAGGATAAGTAATGTATGAAACAGTGCCCTGCACCAGCAAATCGTGAGCGCACTCTGGGGGGATAATACGGGGAAAAAAACTCAGGATCAGTACAGGATAAGTAATGAAAGTACACAGGGGACCCCCACCAGCAAATTTAGTGAGGGCGGGCTCTGGAGGGATAATAAGGTTTAAACCAAAATCAGTACAGGAAAAGGGTAATGTATTTTACACAGTGACTCCCAGCAGCAGAATAGTGGGGTGCAGCTTCTGGAGGATAATACAGGATATAACTCGGATCAGTACAGGGATCAAAAGAAAATTTACCCCCGTGCCCTTCCCCCAGCAAATAGTGAGTGCACTCTGAGAATAATACGGGAAAGAAACTAAGGATCAGTACAGGATAAGTAAGTATGTACAGTGACTGCACCAGCAGAATAGTGAGTGCAGCTCTGGAGGATAATTCAGGATGTAACTAAAGGATCAATACAGGAAAGTAATGTAGGTACACAGGATTTGCACCACAGAATGGGTGACGCAGCCCCTGAGGAAAATACGGGGAATTAACTCAGGTTCAGTACAGGATAAGTAATTATGAAACAGTGACTGCACCAGCAAAAATAGTAAACCCGCTCTGGGGGAAATAATTCGGGATATTTTTAACCCCCCCAGAGTGATAAAAACCCCCCCTTTACACCCCTTTTTTACGAGCCTTTCCACCATTTTCCCTGCTGGGAAAAGGCAGCCTCGGTTTCTGTCCTGTCCAGGGTGCAGGACTTCCCTAAACCCTTTAAATTTCCGCCTGGTGTAATGTTAATAACCTCCAAACCAGAAAAATGACGGGAAACAAAACTCTTTTCCCTATTTAATTTAAACCCAATGCGACAAATCCCTCCCCGGCCAGAGGAAGACGCCCCGGGTTTAGGATGCAGCAGGGAGGGCGCAGATCACAGCACAGACACAACGAGCAGATCCAATTATCTCCCTGCCAGAGAGAGTTCCACAGGCAGCGGGGGTGACTATTTGGCCCCCCCCCGCAAAACCGTGCTGCCACCTGCCCGCTCCCCCACGGGTAAATTTCAGGGGGGATCTAATTGGGGTTCCCCGGGCCCCCCGGGAAAGACCCCGGCGAAGTGTCACAAAGGCATAAAATTTCCCCTCCCACTGGGGGGGGGATCCCGAGAGGAATTTTTAAAACTGCCCCAAACCGCACCCCTCTGAAATACTCTGTGCTGCTGAGGACCCTGTCTATTGTAAAAAAACCAAAAAATAACCTCATCCCCCGTCCCCACAAAACCCAGCCCCCCCCTAGAAATACTCTTGGGGCTGCTGAGGACCCTGCTAATTTTAAACCAAAATTTAAACCCCAGTACATGAGCTCCCACAAAACCAGCACCCCCTCTCTGAAAAACCTCCGGTTTCCCGCTGAGGAACCCCTTTTCATTGTACCCCCCGTAACCTGAGTCTGGAAACTCCCCCCCCCAAAAACCAAAAAACCCCCCTGAAATACCTGTGGGGTGCTGAGGGACCCCGGGCCCATTTGGGACCAAAATAAACCCCAGTACATGGGCTCCCACAAAACCACCCCCCCTCTAAATACCCTGTGCTGGGTTTAGGACCTTGTCTAATTGGTTACCACGTAACCCGATTTTTGTGAGCTTCCCACAAAACCAAAAAAACCCCCCCTAAATTCCCGTCGGGGTGGGGGACCCTGTCTATTGACCAAAATAAACCCCCAAATTCCGGAGCTCCCCAAAAAAACCCCCCACCCCCCCCTCTGAAATACTCGTGCTTCTGAGGGCCCATCTAAAAATTTTAACCAATAACCTCAGGGCCGGGGAACCCCCCACAAAAAACCCGGGGACCACCCCCTGAAATACTCTGTGCTGCTGAAGGAAAACCCCATCAAATTTTTCCCCCTAAACCCCTCGTCCCTGAGCTCCCACAAAACCCCAGGGAACCCCCTTTTTGAAATCCCCTGTGCTTGCTGAGGGCCCTTTTCTATTGTACCGCGTAACCTGAGTCTGTGAGCTCCCACAAAACCAAAAACCCCTCTGAAATACTTTTGGGGTTCTGAGGACCCCCGTCCCATTGTGACTCATAACCCATCCGGGGAAACGCCCACAAAACCAGCACCCCCTCTGAAATACTCTGCGCTGCTGAGGACCCTGTCTATTGAATACATTCCTCAGTCCTGGGGTCCCACAAAAAACCCGCACCCCTCTGAAATACTCTGTGCTGCTGAGGACCCTATCTATTGTACCACATAACCTCAGTCCGTGAGCTCCCACAAAAAACCAAGGGGACCCCCTCTGAAATTTCTCTGTGCTGTGAGGACCCCCTTTTCTATGGTACCCCCGTAACCTGAGGCTGGACCCCCCAAAAAAAGACAGCACCCCCTCTGAAAAACTCTGCGCTGGGTGGGACCCAACTATTGTACCACATAACCTCAGTCCGTGAACTCCCACAAAACCAGCACCCCTCTGAAAAACCCTTTTCTGCTGAGGAAACCCCGTCCTATTGGGAAAACCCCATAAAACCTCAAATCCCCCGACTCCCCCCCAAAAACCGCACCCCCCCCCTGAAATACTCTGTGCTGCTGAGGACCCTGTCTATTGTACCACATAACCTCAGTCCGTGAGCTCCCACAAAACCAGCACCCCTCTGAAATACTCTGTGCTGCTGAGGACCCTGTCTATTGTACCACATAACCTCAGTCTGTGACCTTCCTACCTGGAGCAACACACTCGCCTCCCACAATCCTCTGTGCTGCTGGGGCCCTGCTATTCTACTACATAACCTCAGTCCGGGGACCCCCAAAAAAAACATTTCAAACCCCAAAAATATCTGGTCTGGAAAAAAACCAATTGTAAAAACCCCCCCTAATTTCAGTGTGTGACTTTTTCCCAACCCCCAAAAAAAAAAAACACACCCTTCCCCTCCTAAAATTCTCCCGTCTGCTGAAAAAACCCGATTTTATTTCCAAATAATCTCAGTCTGTGACCACTTTTTAAAAGATAAGGGAAAAACACCCCTCCTAAAATGCCTGTTTCTGCTGATGGGCCCTAATTTCCCTTTCCCCCTTTTGTAAAATTCTCACAACCGAAACAAAAATCAGGACTCCTTCCAAAAAACTCTGGCTTTCTGAAGGGGCCTACCCAAATTTTTTAGAAAATCTTAAAAGAAGGTCCCTATACTCGATTATCTAGTAAAAGGGGTATTGCGGTCAGCAGCACAGAGTATTTCAGAAGAGGAGTACACTGATCTACTTAAGGAGGTCTCAGACTGAAATTAACACACTTATCTCCTAACATACTCTGTGCTGCTGAGAGGCCCAACCTTCCACTATGTGACGCTCAGCCTGTGACTTTCCCAAGTAGACTATACTGTCCTAAAATACTCTGTGCTGCAGCAAAGATGCACTCCACCTTTCTAGCTCTGTATCTAAGTACCCCAGACCAAGAGAAAGTAGTTTACAGTAATCCAGCTCTATAGGCCCCAGGTACCTGCCGGGAAACATCTGTGTCTGAACAATATCCCCTTCCCACAAAAGAAAAACATTACTAAACCCAAAAAAAGGGAACCAACAGGGGAAAAATCTCGGCGCAGCAACTGTGGCGGGGCGCTATTGGGCGCGCACACGGGGGCGCGGGGGTATTGGGTCACACATTTGGGCGGGGGGCGCTATTTGGGGGGCAGCACCTGTGGCCGGGCGTTTTGGGGCAGACACTGTGCCGGGCGCTATTGGGCGCCACACTGGGGCCGGGCGCTATTGGGCGCAGCACACTGTGGGGGGGGCGCTATTGGGGCGGCAATGGTGGGGGGGCCTTTGGGCGCGCACACGGGGGCCCCGGGCGCTATTGGGGCAGCACACTGTGGCCCGGGGCGCTATTGGGGCGCACACTGGGGCCCCCCGGGGGGCGCTTTTGGGGCGCAGACACGGGCCCGGGCGCTATTGGGGGCAGCACACTGTGGCCCGGGCGCAGCACACTGTGCCGGGGGCGCTTTTGGGGCGCCACACTGTGCCCGGGGGGCTATCGGGCGCGCACACTGTGCCCGGGCCTATTGGGCGCAGCAACTGTGGCCGGGCGTATCTGGGCGCGCACACTGTCCCCCGGGCGCTATGTGGGTGCAGCACACTGTGCCCCGGGCGCTATCTGGGCGCAGCACACTGTGGCGCGGGCGCTATCTGGGCGCAGCACACTGTGGCCCGGGCGCTATCTGGGCGCAGCACACTGTGGTCCGGGCGCTATCTGGGCGCAGCACACTGTGGCCCGGGCGCTCTCTGGGCGCAGCACACTGTGGCCCCGGGCCCCTTCGGGGCGCAGACACTGTTGGCCCGGGCGGCCTATCTGGGCGCAGCAATGGGGCCCGGGGGGCTTTTTGGGCCAGCACACTGGGGCCCCGGGCGCCCTTTGGGCGCAGCACACTGTGGCCGGGGGGGCTATTGGGCGCAGCACACTGGGGCCCCCCGGGGGGCCTTGGGGCGCACATGGGGCCCGGGCGGGGGCTATCTGGGCGCGACACTGTGGCTTGGGGGCGTATGGCGCAGCCCTGGGGCCCCGGGGGCGCTTTGGGCGCAGCACACTGTGGCCCGGGCGCTTTGGGCGCGCACACTGGGGCCCCGGGCGCCTCTGGGCGCAGCACATGGGGGGAAGGGCCCGCTCTCGGGGCGCAGCCACTGGGCCCCCCCGGGGGTTCTCGGCGCAGCCACTGTGGCCCCGGGCGCTATCTGGGCGCAGCACATGTGGCCGGGCGCTATCTGGGCGCAGCAAACTGGGGCCCCGGGCGCTATTGGGGGCAGCACACTGTGGCCCGGGGTTTTCTGGGCGCAGCCCTGGGGCCCCGGGGCTTCGGGGCGCAGACAGGGGCCCCGGGGGCTTTGGGCGCAGCACATTTGGGGCCGGGCCTATCTGGGGCCGCACACTGGGGGGCCCGGTGGCTTCTGGGCCAGCACATGTGGCCCGGGCGCTCTCGGGGGCCCCCAGCACATGTGGCCCGGGCGCTATTTTGGGCGCTCCCTGTGTTTCTCCCCCCCTGTGATATTTGAGCGCTGTTTTCGGGGGGGGGGGGACAGCTTGCACTGCCCCTCAGGGGGGGGGGGGGGTCTGGCACAGGCTGCTGCTGACCGCTTCCAATTTGGGAGGAGGGGGGGTCCCGCCCAAACTGAAAGTTCCCCCTCCCCCCGCATGCCTTGGCCCGGGGGAGGGGCCCCGGACCCCCAAGGCCCCAAACCGGGGGGCCCCAAAAACGCAGGTGAAGCTATTGGGGTCTGCACCAGGGGCACAGCCTGACCCCCGAGGCCTCCTCACCGCCCCCACACACGCAGGGGAAAAGTTAGGGGTCTGGGGTCAGCCAGGGCACAGCCTGCCCAAGGCCCCCACCCGCCCCACCATACAGCCGGTGAAGTATTGGGGTCGGGGGAAAACCCGGGGCAAGCTGACCCCCCAAAGGCCTCCTCCAGCCCCCCACAACAGCGGTGAAGTTTTTGGGTCCCCGCAAAACCGGGGGGAAGCCCGACCCCCCCGGCCCCACCGCCCCACCAACAGCGGGGGAATATTGGGGTCAGCACCAGGGGGGACGCCGACCCCCAAAACCTCCCACCCCCCCACACAAAGGTGAAGTTTTTGGGGTCGGGGGAGCACCCGGGGCCAGCCTGACCCCAAAGGCCTCCTCACCCCCCCCACACAGCGGGGAAGTTTTTGGGGTCCACACCCGGGGCCGCCCGACCCCCCAAGGCCCCACCAGCCCCACACATTTTCAGCGGTAAGTTTTTTGGGGTCGCCCGGGGCACGCCTACCCCCAGGCCTCCTACCGCCCCACACATACAAGGGGGAAATTTTTTTTGGGGTCAGCCCAGGGGGACAGCTTGACCCAAGGCCTCCTCACCCGCCCCCACAAAACAGCAGGTGAAGTTATTGGGGTCTGGGGTCAGCACCAGGGGCACAGCCTGACCCCCAAGGCCTCCTCACCAGCCCCACACATACAGCAGGTGAAGCTATTTAGGTCTGGGGTCCAGCACCCGGGGCACAGCCTGACCCCCAAGGCCTCCTCACCAGCCCCACACACACACGGGGTCCCAGAAGTACCCCCCCCCCCCCCCCCCCCCCCTCTGGGCTAAAAAAGTTTTACTTTTTTGGATTTACACCAAAGTACAAAAACTGAGACGAGAAGTTTAGATGAGGAGGTGACGGCGCAGGGCGGCGATCTGGACACAGAGCTGCCAGCATTGTGCTCTGGGGTCCATCACAGGGAGACAACACCCACAGAGGGCAGGGGGCAGGGAGAGAGCAAAAATGTGGCAGAGCTGGGCAGATAGGAGAAAGATACAAATATATAGATTACGGGGTTTTTTAGAGAGATATTAGATAATTAGGGGACAGATAAAAAGGCAGGAGATGAATCAAAGATAAATACTGTAGATACAAAGATAAGAGATAGTTGGATACATAGAGAAAAGGTGAGAAAACCCAGAGGTGGCGCTCTATGGTGAAGGTACGTTAAGTAAAAAACAAAAAAAACAAAAAATGGAAAGGGTCCCCGGGGCTGTTGTGCGTTTTTATTATAGAGGCACAACTCTCGTACAGGCATGGGGGGCTTCTCCGAGCCTCGGAACAGCACCGCAGGTCACTTCTCCGAGCCTCAGAAAAAAGCAGCCGCGGGCACTCTCTCCCGGGCCCCGGAAAAAAGCACCCGCAGGGACTTTTCCCCCGGCCCCGGGGCAGAGCCCAGGTCACTCCTCCGAGCCTCGGAAAAAGCAGCTGCGGGGCCTCCTCTCCGAGCCCCCGGAAAAAAACAGCCGCAGGGGACTCTCTCCGGCCCCGGAACGCAAGGCCGGGGCATCTCTCCGGAGCCTCGGGAAAAGCGCCGCGGGTCACTCTCTCCGAGACTCGAACAGCAGCTGCAGGGCACTCTCTCCGGCCTCGGGAAAAGCGCCGCGGGCATCTCTCCGGGCCGCAAACAGGGCGGGGAAAAGAACAGCAAGGATGAGGACAAAAAGGGACCCGGGGCTCAAAATTCCCCAAAGTTACACATTTTATTGAAGAAACGCCTGATGGGCGAAACGCGTTAAAAGTGTGTTTTTTTTATGGGAAAGGGGGGAAATCTCTTTTCAAATTTTTAAAGGAATGAAAAAAAAACCCTTTTTTTAAAAAACCATATCCTCATAATCAAGGGATTGGCGCCCGGGGGCCCTATTTTTGCCCATCTTTGCTAGATAAAATGTGAGATAGATACATAGAGAATAGACAGGAGGATAGATATGTATTCAATAGGTAGATATGGGATAAATAAAAGGGGATAGAAGAAGAAGTAGATAGATGATATGAGATAGATGATATGAGATAGATAGATATGAGAGAGATAGATAGATAGTAGATAGATGATATGAGATAGTGATAGTATGAGATAGATAGATAGATAGATTAGATAGATAAAAGGATAGATAGGATAGTAGATGATAGATATGAGAAAGATAGATATGGAAAATAGATAGATAGATAGAAAAGATATTGGGTGATAAAATTGATAGTTTGGGGGATAGATGGGATGGGGAATAGATTTTGGGGTTTAGATAGTAGATAGAAAATGGGAAGATAGATTAAAATAAAATATAGAAGATAGATAGATTTAGAAAAGATAGATAAGTTTAGATATGAGAAGATAAAAAATTAAAAGGATAGAAAAAGATCAAGTTTTAGAAAAAATAGATATAGAGAAGATAAAAATAGGATAGATAGATAGATAGATGGGAAGATAGATAGATAGGAATAGAAAATGGGGAAGTTTAGATAGGGATAGATAGTAGGGAAGATAGATGGGAATAGATAGAATAGATAGAAAATTTGAGATAGTAGATAGATAGATAGGGGGATATGGGAAGAAAATTAGAAGATAGATATTGGGATAGAAGATAAAATTGGGAGATAGATAATAGATTTTAAAATAGATAGATAGATATGAGATAGAATGATAGATAGATGGGGAAAATAGTTTGGAATAGATAGATAAATTTTAAAGATAGATAGATAGGAAAATTAGATAGATTAGAAAATTAAGATGATAGATAGATATAGATGGGATAGTTAAAAGGATAATGGGGATGGGGTAGAGATAGATAGTAGATAATAGTTTTTGATAGATAGTTAGAAAATTGAGATAAAATAGAAGTAGAAAATTAGTTTTAAGATAGATAGTTTAAAAATTGTAATAGATTTAGTTTTAGATAGATAGATAGATATGGGATAGAAAGATAGATATGGGATAGAAGATAGATAGATGGGGGATAGATAGATAGATAAGAGGGGTTTAGATAAAAGAGATAGATAATAGTTTAAAAAGATAGATAGTTTATTAGATTATAGGAAAAATTTGAATATGAGTTAGTTTGAAAATAGATAGAAGATAGATAGATAATATGGGTTTAAAATAGATAGATAGGTTGGGGAATAAAAAAGATGGGGGAGATAGTTTGGAAAAATAGGGGAAGATAGTTTGATAGATAGATAGGTAGATAGATTGATAGAAAATAGACTAGGAAAATTGGGATAGATAGTTTTTAGAGATAGAGTTTTTAAGAAAAATAATTTTAGGGGGGATAGATAATTAAATAGATAGATAGATAGGGGATAGATAGAAAATGAGATAGTTAGAAAAATTGGGATAGGAAGATAGAAAAGATAGGAGTAGATAGAAAAGGAATAGTAGATTGAGTTTTAGATATATTTTAGATAGAAAAAGATATGAGATGGGGTAGAAAAAAGAAAAATGGATTTTGGTAGTTTAGGATAAAATAGATAGATTATGGGGATAGATAGAAAAGATATGAGATAGATAGATAGATTTAAAAGGATAGATAGATGGGATGAATAGTAGAAAATTTAGATAGTTTAAAAGGATATGGGATAGATAGATTTTAGATAGATAGGATATGGGATAGATGATAGATAGGGAGTTTAGATAGATAGATAGGGAGAGTGATGGTTTGGGATAATAGAAAAGATAGGGTTAGATAGTTTGATAAGGATAGATTGATTAGGGATAGATAAAATATGGGATGGTTAGATTTTAGAAGAAAAGTTAGGGGATAGTTTGGGATAGTGGGGATAAAATAGATAGTTTAGATAGGGATAGATAAATGGGATAGATATGGGATAGATGGGATTAAAGATAGAAAAGATATAAAAATAGATAGTTTGGGGTTAAAAAGGTATAGATAAATAGTTTGGATAGATAGTTGAAAAGGGTTAGATAATAGATGGGGATAGAAAAGAAAATAAAAAGGGTTTGATAGATAGGGATAGAAAATTAGGGGGATAGATTAATAGTAATAGATAGGGGAATAATAGATAAAGGGATAGTTTAAAAGATAGATGGGAAGATGGGAATCAATAATAGATAGATAGTTTAGATAGATAGTTTAAAAAGGGGATAATAGAAAGGAGATAAAAGATAGGATAATAGATAGTAGATAAATTTTGGGGATAGAGAGGGAAAATAGAAGATAAAATAGATATTTTTAGAAAAAATTGATATGAGATAGATAGATGATTGTTAGAAAATGGGATAGAAAAGATATGGGGATAGATAGATAATATAAATAGTTGGGAAGATATAGATAGTTTAGGGGGGATGGGATAGATAAAAGATAGATAGAATAGAATAGGATAGATAGATATGAGATAGTAAAAATGGGTAGATAGTTAAAAATATGAGATAAAATAGATATGGGAAGTTTAATTGGGAAGATAGAAATTGGGGAAAAGATAGATAGATGGGAGTAGAATGATATGAGTTTAGATAGATAGATTGGGATGGAAAAAGATAAAATAGATGGGATATAGATAGATAGATAGATGGGGATAGATAGTTGGATTATGAATGAAGGAAAAATAGGTTTCTGGGTGTATGAAAAAGGGGTGAAAGAGAAAGTACATTTTAAAAATTTATTAAAAGGGAAGAAATAAAATAGATAATAAAAAATTTTGGGGAAAATTTTTATAAATTTAAACCCAAAGGGTTTGATGGAAATAGGTTAGGGGGGGATAATAAAAGGGTTTTAGTTTAAATGGGTAGTTGGGTTGTATTTTTGATTGAAAATAGATTAAAATGGGATAGATGGGGAAATAATAGATAAAAATGGGATTTATAGTAATATGAGAAGACGATATGGGGATAGATAGATAGATAGTTTTAAGGATAGATAAATAGATAGATAGATAGATGGGGAAAGATAGTTTTAGATATGGGATAAAAATAGATAGATAGTTTGGGGGAATAGATAGATAGGGAATAGAAAAGTTTGGAGATAGATAGAATAAAAAGATGGGGTTTAGATAGATAGGGGAATAGATAGATATGAGAAAAGTAGAAAATTAGAAATGATAGATTTTAAGATAGATAGTTTTAAGGGGGATAGATAGATAAAATAGATATGGGATTAGATGGGGATAGATATGAGATAAAAGGATAGAAATAGATAGGAGATAGATAGATTTTAAATAATAGTTTAGTAGATAGATGATGGGGAAAAATGATAGAAAATTAGATAGATAATAGTATGGGAGAAAAATTGGGATAGAAAAGGGGGAAAGGGAAAAATGGGATGGTTGTATGCAAATGGTGAAAAAAAAATTTAATATTAAAAATTAAAAAGGAAAAATAAAAAATAGATAAAATTTTTGGGATTTAAATTATAAAAAGCTTTGGGGGAAAATTTTGGGGTGAAAAGGGAAAAGGGTTTTTGGGGTTTTTTAAAAAATGGGTAGTCCGGTTAAAAATTAGGAAATTAAATTTGATAGAAAAGATAGGGGAAAAATGGGATAGATAGGATTATTAGATAGTTGGGAGATAGAAAGATATGGATAAAAATGATGGGATAGTATGGGATAGATGGGTTTGAATAGATAAAAGGGAAAGGAATAGGGAAAGATAATAGATAAGGGATAATAGATAAAAATAATAGATAGATAGAAAAGGGGATAAATAATGGATAGATAGATATGGAAAAAAAGATAGATAGATGGGGATATAATAGATAGATATGAGATAAAACAGATTTTGGGATGGGAAGAAAAGATAGATGGGAAAAAGAAAATTTAAAAAATAGATAGATAGGGGAAGATAGATAGATAGGAAAATGAAAAGATAGGAGATGGATAGATATGAGATAGATAGATAGATGATAGATAGATAGATAGATGGGAATAAGATAGATAGTTTAAGATATGGGAAAATTTTAAAATAAAAATGGGGATAGATAGATATGAAGAAAAAGATAGGGAAGATAAATTGGATAGATGGGTAGATAGATAGGGGATAAATAGATAAGATAGTTTCAAAGGGGGGATTAAGATAGAATGGGAAAAAAATTAGATATGGGGATAGAAGATTTTGGGATAGATGGATAGATATATAGAAGATAGGAGAAAAAGATAGATTTTTGAGATAGAAAAGATAGATATGAGATAGATGGAAATAGATAATAAAAATAGATAGGGGATAGATAGATATGGGTAGATAGTAGAAATGAGAAGAGGATAGATAGTTTGTTAGTAGGGATAGATAGAAAATGGAATAGATAGAAAATAAAAGAATGGGGAAAGAAAATTAATATTAGAAAAATGGGATAGATAGTTAGGATATATAGTTTGAAAAGAGATAGATAGTTTATGGGATAGAAAAAAAAATTTTAAAATAAAGAAATAAAGAAAGAAATTTAAAAAAAAAAAGAATCAATAAAAAGGGGAAAAAAAAAATTAAAATAGAAAAAATTTAAATAGATAGATTGAGATAGATGGATAGATAGTAAAGATAGAGGAAAATAGATAGGGGGAATAGATAGATATATTAGATGGGATAAAAGGGGATAGATAGAATAGATAGATAGATAGATGGGGATAGATAGATAGATAGAAGGGGTTTAGAAAATTGAAAAAATAGATAGTTAGAAAAGAAAGTGTTTTGTTTAAGAAAGGGGGAAGATAGTTTGAAAAAATGAGGGGGGATAGATAGATAGGGAAATAAAATAATAGGAAAGTTTAGGGATTATTTTAGATGGAAAAGATAGAAATAGATAGGAGTTTGATGGGAATATGGGAAAAGATAGATAGATAGAAAATTGTTGGATAGTGGATGATGGGGAAGGGTAAAATAGTTTAGATGGGAGAAGATAGATAAATAAAATAATGGGAAAGTTTGGGATAATATGGGATGGGAATTAGATAGGGAAAAATTAGATAAAAATAGATAGATTTTGAGATAGATAGATATGAGATAGATAAAATAGATATGGGATGATAGATATGAGATAGATAGATAGAATGAGAGTTAGATAGATAAAATAAAATAGATAGTTTAGATAGGATAGATTGGGATAGATAGGGGATAGATAAAGATAGATAGTTTAGATAGATAGGAATAGTTTGGATAGGAGATAGATAGATAAATAAGATGGATAGGAGTTTTAAGATAGGGGAATAGATAGAAAGATAGGGATAGATAGATATGGTTTGGATAAAATAGATAGATGGGTTAATAGATGGGGTTAGATAAAATAGAAGTTTAGAAAAGTTTAGATAGAGTAGATTAGATATGAGGATAGATAAAGGTAGATAGTTAGTTTTTGAAAATTGATGATAGATATGAGAAAGTTTGATAGATAGATTATGGGAGGGATAGTTAAAAATGGGGTTTAAATGGGGAAAAGGGATAGTTTTAGATATGGGTTTAGGATAGATAGATGGGGATAGTTTGATAGAGGGGGGGAAAGATAGATAAAAAATTATGGGATAGGATAAAATAGATTTTAAGATAGATAGATTGGGATAAAATAGATAGTTTTGGGAAATAGGAGATGATAGTTTGGAAAAAGATAGATAATAGATTAGATATGAGATAGTTTAGGATATGAGATAGTATAGATAGATAAGATTTAGATAGATAGATAGATAGATAGATGGGATATGAAAAATAGAATGAGATAGATAGATAAGATGGGGAATAGGATAGATGGGAGAAAATAAAAAGAAAAGGTTATGGGATAGATAGAAGAGATGGGGTTAGATAGATAAAAGGATAAATGGGATATGGGTTTGGATATGAATAGATAGTGGGAAAATTGATAGAAAAGAGATAGATAGGAAAAGATGGGATAGTGAAAAGATGGGAGATAGATAGATATGAGATAGATATGAGATGATCAGATAGGTATGAGAAGATTAGAATAATAAAAGAGAGATTTTTGGGTTTGGATAGAAGATATTGAAAATAGAAAAAATTTAAGGGGATAATATAAGATAATAGAATGGATAATGAACCCCCCTTATACTTTAAATATGAATAGATGAATATATTTAATAGATAAAATTATTAGGGAAAAATTTGAAATAATATTAATAAAAAATTTAATTTTGGGGATTAATTTAAAGATAAAATTAAAATAGATACTAAGAATAAAAATTTAATAATAATTATAGATAAAGATAGTTTTATGGATAAAAAAAAATTTTATAAAAAGAATAATTTAATAAAATTAATAAGAATTTAATTAGAATTGATAAAATAAGGGGGAAAAGGGAATTAATTTGATAATATATCCCAGTTTGAATTTGTTCCCAAACCAGTATTACAATTTTCCCCAAAATTAAACCCCTACTATATATTATTTACTAATACTTTTAAATAAAAATTTTTATATATTTTAATATAGTCTTTTTTATTTTATTTTAGTAACCCTAAAAACCATAAAAAAAATGCTTTTGAAGAAAAAAAAAATTTAAAAAAAAAAAAAATATTTATGTTTAAAAAAGGGTTTTAATGAAAGAAAAAAAGCAAAAATTTGGTGATTTTACATTTCCGATCGCTTTTTGGGAGTGCTGTATACTGGGGTCAGGGGAGTCTATGCGCCCAACAACTGCTTTAAAAAACAAAAAAGGTTTTTTGGGACTCCCGATTTTTTTTATTAGATGTTTTTTTTGTTTTTTTTTTTTTGGGGAGCGCTCGATAAACCCAAAGCTGGAGTTATTTAAAAACTAAACCCTTTCCAAAAGCGTCTGGAAATTTAAAACCAGTAATAACTGGATGCTAAATTCTACGGAAAAACGGAACAAACCGTCCACTGACTTTTGTAACATTTTAAAAACCCCGGGGTCTGAGAAAACTGTGTTTAAAAGAAAAGCTCGGGACTGAGGCCACAAATCAGGGCCAATTAGCTAAAATTTTTTAAAAACCCCTGAATAGGGAAAAAAACCCAACACATGTAAAGCTTAGGCCCTAAAAACCCAAGCCCCGGTTCACGACAGAAGGACAAAAAATCAACAAAAATTTTAAAAAATTTTAAAAGCGATGTTTTTCCCCAAACCCAAATTTGCCTTTTATGAAGCGCCATGTGTAGATGGGGAAAACCGCGTAGGCTGGGAAAGGTGTCTGTTTTATTTTCATGTAGCGGGGATAAAATTTTTTCCTAAATTATTTTAAAAAACCCGAACATCTTCTAAAATATTCAAAGGTCTTTTTTAGCCCTGGTTATGGGGCGCCGCAAACCCCTAAATTTTTTTTTGGGAATTTTTTTTTAGGAGCGAAAAGATAGAAAATGGGGATAGTTTAAAATTTAGAAAAGGAGAGAGAGAGATAGATGATAGGAGATAGAAAGATTTGAGAGAGATAGATGGGATATGAGAGAGAAAAGATAGATAGATATGAGAGAGATAGATATGAAAAGGGATAGAAAAGATATGAGATAGATAGATAGATGGGAAGATAGATAGATAGATAGATAGATGGGAAGATAGATGGGAGAAGAAAAAATAGTTTGATATGGGATAGATAGATTAGGGGATAGATAGAATTTTGGGGATAGATATGAGATAGATTGGATAGATATGAGATAGAAAAGTTATGAGTTTATTTTAGATAGATAAAAATAGTTATGAGTTTAGATAGGATAGTTAATAGTTTGTAGATATGGGGAAGATAGATAGTTTGATAGATATGAGTTTAGATAGTTTGGAGTAGATAGATAGATAGGAATAGCTGGGATAGGGGGTAGAAGATAGTTTAGATAGATATGAGAAAAAGTTTAGATATAAAAGATAAAAAGATATGAGTTGATAGATATGAAAATAATAGATAGAAAAATAGTTAGAGATGAAAAGAAAAGAAAAGATAGGGAGATAGATGGGATAGTATGAGATAGATAGATAGTTTGATAGATAGAGAGATAGAGGGGATGGGGAGATAAGAGATATGAGGTAGTTTAGATAAGAGATAGTTTAAAATAAAATGGGATAGAAGGATATGAGATAATGGATAAATAGTAGAGAGATAGAGAGATGGGAAATTTGAGGGGAAATGAGATAGATGGGTAGGGGAAATAGATAGATTGATAGATAGATAGAAAGATAGGGATAGAAAAAGATAGTTAGATAGAAGATAGTAGATAGTTTGGGGATGAAGTTTGGGGAATAGATAGATAGATATGAGATAGATAGTTTGATAGATAGATAGTTTAATAGATTGATAGATAGTTTATGGGATAGAAAAAGAGAAAAATAAAATAGGATAGAGATAATAGATAGATATGAGAAAATTAGATGGGAAGTTTGAGATAGATAGATAGATAGGAGATAGATAGATATGGGATAGATAGATAGATGGGTTGATATGAGATAGATAGATAGATATGAGTTTAGATAGATAGATAGATATAAAGATAATAGATGGGATAGGTAGGGGGGAAAAAGATAAAAAAATATGAGATAGAAAATTTTTGATATTTTTTCCCACTATGAAATCGGGAAGTTTACCATACACGAGGCACAGAGGACTGGCACTGGCACACACTTGGCAGATCTCGCCCCCCCCTGTTTTTTTCCAAAGTTCACAGAAGGA